>CACRXK020002139.1:3340-44099 GCA_902702795.2 Paramuricea clavata
AAAATTCGTATGCATATGATTACGAATAACATTAGACATAGAATATACTTCAAAGACAGAAAATTTTGAATAATATTGTTATTTTCTTTACATTTTGACAATTTTTTTTTTAAATTCGTCAGGCCCGCAACTAGACCCGCGGCTTGCAATCGTGTTAGCATTTTTCTGCCCGCAGCCCGCATTTTTTGGCCCGCAGCCCGCATTTTTCGGCCCGCAGCCCGCAATTTTTGGCCCGCAGCCCGCAATTTTTGGCCCGCAGCCCGCAGTTTCGGCCCGCAGCCCGCAACCCGCAGAATAGTTAAACTCGTATTTAAGCTTGCGCAAGACAAAGTTTGAAGACTCATATCTTCGCAATCACGCAATTATTCAAAAATCGCCACGAGGAAGTTGAGGAGAATTCTTTTAGGAACAACATATATCAATTTCATGGCAAAAAAACAAAAAAACCGCTTGCAGAAAAGCTCTGAAGTAACCCCATACGTTTGTTAACAAATTTCATATGATGAAGCGTTTTACGCATTCTGATTGGCTTAGGGCAAAATGTAAACAAAAGCGCTGATTGGTCGAGAACGAAATTCCCCCTTGTTACTTGGAACTTGGGCTTCTGCGCTTATTGCTCTCTCTTCTGAGAGCAGTGTATAAGCGCAGAAGCCCTGGGTACGAGGTTGATATCATTTATTGGATTTATCTGGCTTAGGCCAACTTCGAGGACACTGGAAACCAGGCTTAAACAAATTTATTGCAACTCCACATTTTGACCCTTCAACTGATTTTCTCAAAAAATTTAATGCCCCCCCCGTTCTAGTAAATTATTTATACTCATGGGGTCATGGCCCCACCTTTTGCCCCCCCCCCACCCCTTCCATAAATAAGGACTGGTTCCTAACTGCAGGAAAAATATGTGCACTTCACAGAACATTTGTAACAATTCATAATTTATTACTTTTGCCTCAGGCTGGGTAACCACAACAGAAGTTGCCAAATAGGCCCTTTCAAGGTAGCTTGTGTGTCAGGCTCGATGCTTGAAATAGAGCCTGTTATAGTTATACTAGTGATGGGCGATACCGAGTACTCGGTATTCGATACCAGCGATACCACAAACAGCGGTATCGGTATCGATTACTGACATGGTATCGTTCGATACTTGCACCCTTTTTTAAACGATATGTTTAATTTCACTTCTTGGTTGAATAAGACTTCATGAACCACTAAAATAAGTCTTAATATTCCAAATGTGTACAAAATATTTAGTTAGGGAAGCCTCACATATCGATTTTTTCCACGAGAAACGTCATATGTTCGTTTGGGGGGGGTTCTGTGACGTTTCTCTGTAAACATCATGGAAAAATTCGATAGTTTTTATCTTTGCTGAATATAAAAGAGAAAATAATTTGATACAAACAGCAGTCTATACATTCGTAATACCATACCTGTTCTATACCTATACATTTATATTATTACGGCTTCTTTGCATTGCAAACACTCAAATTTCAAGAAAAACGCGCTAAAATTATCAATATTTCAATTTCATGCAAAAAAAGTTGTTTTGAGAAACGTTGGAAATTTTGAAGTTCATATTTATAATAAAAAAAGAGTATGTCATATTCCTCGCGGAAGCATCACCAATAGCCGACCGAAAAAAAATGTATATAGAAAATTACCTTATTCATGTGTACTATAAGAACAAAATATCGATAATTATGTGCGACGTTTCTAAGAAGGGGTGGGGGGGGGGGTCTCCAGAGAAACGAACATATGATGTATGTTTTTCCGCTGACCGGCATGTATCGAAAGATAGCCGATCAGTAGCAATTTAAGTACTCACTTCCGGTATCGAAAATTGAAATTTTGTGTTCATTTTGGTATCGAAATAGGTATCGGTATCGGCCGATACCGATCTTAAAAGTATCGGTATCGGTATCGAATTAAAAATGCTGGTATCGCCCATCACTATGTTATACCCTGTGAGCAAAGTCCTCTCGGATTTCTTCTCGGCACGGCACAGAGAAGCGAGAGAGACTCTGCAGAACTTGTGTATAAATTCATTTGAGCATGCGTGAAGGTTGCTAAGCAACTGCCTATTTCCCAGAAGAAGATTTAATAAATAGTTTCCGGTTCGGATCAAAACCGGTTATAAAACTGGTATCAAACCTGAAATTACTCATAATTATAAGTTTTTGGATTGTCGGCTCCTCAAAGAATATATACAAGTTCTGCAGAGTCTCTCTCGTGCTGAGAAGAAATACAAGAGGACTTTGCTCGCAGGGTAAGCCTGTTACTGAAGTCAATAAAAAGTGGACAGTGATTGCAGATATGTGAACTCACCCGCATTGAGTGGGTGACACCCGCATTTTGGAATCATCACACGCGGAAAAATTGGCACATAGAATCACCCGCATTAGCAAATTTTATAGCAATTCACCCGCATTCTGTGATTCTGTCTTCTGATTCTTGATTCGTTGTTCTGTTTTTGGTTGGTAGAGTGTATGCATGCGCACATCTACTTCTACTTCAACTAGACTTAACTAGTTAGAAATATGGGGCTTAGCAAGGCTTTTATAAATCACCAATCAATTTTCTCAACAACAAAAAATGACGTCATGTCAAAAATTATATATCACCCGCATTTTTGTTACTTAGGGTTCACATCTCTGTGATTGGGGATGCACAAAAATAACAACCAATCAAAATGGCGATTGTTAATTATGTATCAGTCAATTCCAGGTCCCCAGGTATTAGCCATTTCTGGGAAGAAAATGGCTATGTCCACAAGCCATTTGCAATCAAATTAAACATCAGTTTTCCAGCAAATCTACCAAATCCCCCATGATAGAAAATGTCAAAATCCTCACCCCAGGGCTAAAAAATATCGGCAATAGCCCCACCCCATTGTGTTTATACAACCTTGCAAATTTTAATACTAGTAGGAATTTCCATTGTGTTTGCAGCCCATACACTTTGTGTTTCATTATGGCATCTTGACCTTGAAAGAGTCTATTACTGTGGCTCCAACATTTTCCCGTTTGGCGTTAGAAACACACTACATTGATCATAAAATGACTGGAATATTACAGATTTAAAAGCCTGACACCTAGCGGCAAAGTTTAAATTTCACACAAGTAGTGATGAATGATGATCACTGTGGTTGTATTTCGGTCTTGTTAGGCTACACCATGTTCTTTTGACCACCTATCCGTAACAGGATTATTTGCATCAACAGCCGTAAAAAAAGCACCCAAATAAACAGCAGTTTGCGAATATTATTGTTGCGATTTACAAAGGTTGCGGTCCGTTCCAAGTTCCAACTTTGTAAAATTGAAAATTGTGAACTTTTGTCCTCTATTTCAAGCTTGTAGCCTTCCAAGTTTACTCACATAAAATGACTTTCGCTTTATAAAGTCTGTTTCATCGGAAACCTTTTAAGGTTCATCGGAAAAATAAAAAGAATATGTACAAAATCGATGATACATTGATACCATTCGCTCGTAGTAAGCGGCCATCTTGAATTCAGCGACGAATAGTAATGACGTAATTTTTATTTTTTTATTAATGACGTAATTTTTAACCGTGATCCGACACAAATGCGTGCCGAAACCTAGAGTCGCTGCGGGCTCTGCCCAGCGACTAATAATTATGCATAGAGAAGGTTTTTTATTGCATCATATATTCTTCGCAGATTCTCGAATTATATGATATAAAATTTAATAAATTAACTCAATTTAACAAAAAATTAATATGTACAATTTTAGATATAACAGGGAACAGCTGTGAATAATGCAACTTTACTTTTGGCACAGGGCCTCTTTTAAGAATTTGTCAGTGGAGGGTCCATCAAGAGAAAGGGACCCGACTAAGAAGTGGCAGGGCTGTCGCTATCAGGAAGGTGTAAAAAAAAAATTGACCTCTCCCGTCAACAACATTTTTGGAAAAAAATTTTAGGAGCTGGTCAAAGACTATAGGAAAATTTGGTCAAAACAAGACGACACCTCCCCCCCCCCCTCCAATGTTGATGCCTTTGCGACGTCCCTGGGGAGGTGGTGAACGGGAAAAGTGGGAACTTGTCTGGCCCAGATGGTCATGGGAATACTAAAATACTCCTCTTAATTAACTAAGTTATTCTTCCCTTTTTTGCTTATGTTGTAGACAGAAGGGACCTTCACTGGGGGGGGGGGACAACATAGTTCACTGGAGGGGCCAAAGTCCCCCCCCCCAGTCTATGGTATTAAAAGAGGCCCTGTTTTGCCATATATACCTTACATTGGCATATCCTTCTTACCACAAGAACATGTGGTTAATGCTTGACAACTGGACTCTGCAGCTCAGAGGCCAGAGGCCTACACCCCACATGTTCTATTCCTGACAGAAGGCCTATATATAGCTTCCGCACATCCTCCCGGTTAGATCTAAAATGGTGTGTGAATATTAAAAACTGGGTTTTGACAGTGCATAAGCGTAATGATGGTGGGAATATGAATATTTGGGGAAGAAATATGAATATTAAGAGTAGGAATATTAATATTTGAAACAAAAATTGAAATACATATATACCCCCTCCCACATTGAGGTTAAAGCCTATAAATTTACTTTGGCAATTTTAACTAAAAACCAATACAAAACCTATATTTATGAACCCTCTTATTTGGAAAAAAATCAGAATAAAGAGTCTGTAAACATCACTTATCTTCTTATCAAAATTTCTTGCAGATCCTCATCAATCTGTTTTATTTAGGATTACCAAAGAGAGGTTATCCCACAGTAAGACAATTCATAGAAAAAATGTGTTGCTGTATCACTGTCATTGAGTTTAGGGTACACTTGAGAGGGTTGTTTAACTTCTGGAGGGTCCACCTTCGGGATAACCAGGCAAGGGGGGAGCGCTAGCCTCAGGCTGACCTGGTGGAAAGGTAAGATGAGCTGTTGGACACTGTCTTTGGGATGGTTGAGCATAGGTGTACATTGGCATGTAGCTTTGATCCCCAAAGTTTGACTTGGCTTCCTTATCACCAACAAACACAGAGGAACTCCCAACTGCTGCGGCATAACTTGGTGGAGGTATGTCAGGGTAGCCAAGTGCAGCAGGTGGAGCAGATGGTAACGCTGAAGCGGTGGGTGGTACCCAATGGGCAAATTCCATTTCCATATATTGACTTTCTGAAAGTTGAAAGGAAGATTGCCTGCCATATGACGGCCGAAATGGCACTGTACCCATGGTTATATGAAGTGCAATTACTGGATTAAAGCCCCAAGGAACCCTGACTTCAAACTTTACCTGATAGCTAACACTTACAGGGCTGGTCTGAATTGTAGGAGGAACGGGTGGAATGAGGAATGGTTGGTTATTCCAAGAATCCTGACTTCTTCCCGGGATCGTCTGACCCTCAAAACGTGCAATTGCTCTTGAGCTCGACGTGCTTGCATCACTTGCAGAGTAATGAACATTTTGTACAAGTATGGCCCTCATACAGCTCATCTCTCGAGTTGAATCATTTTCACAGGAGGCATTGAGAAATATCTGTTCACCCGGACAATACCCTGACCTATCGAGACTTGCTTGCATGCTGAGGTTGCCAGAAACACAGCAAAGGCATCCAATTTGCTTCTGTTTTGTACCACTCGGAGATGCTAAATACTGAGGAAGATTAATATCAATCACTTCGTTGACAGTGAAAGCCTTTCGAACTTTATGATCAAACTTCCAGGGCCGATCAACTTTAGTCTCTATGTAATATCGAATGTGACCAGTGCCTCCTTCAAATGAACTAGGTAGAGGCGAGGGAAGTGTGAATGTAAACTGATAAACATGTCTGCCAGGAGGGTGCTTCACATGTTCAGTTGAACTCCAACCAAAAAGAATTGCTTGTAGATCTACCAGTTGCTGACTGCCAACGTGGTGGTCTGTATGAGTTCTAGTGTTTCCTTGACTGTCTCTCTCTGTTCGTGTTGTTGTCCAATGACAATACGACAACCCGACCAATTTCACGTTTATCTTGTTACATTTCATTGGTTGGGTTACGTCGACAATAACGGCACCATTTACTTGTTCCCCTGGGTAAAATACGTCCTTGTTCCCGTCGATTTCAACTTGGAAATTCTGCAATTTTCTCACCATTTTGCCTCGTTGTTGCGGCGTAGAGGACTTAAATACTATATAAAAGATGACTAATCGTCTCAAAGCAGTCATGCGTTTAATCCCCGGAATAGCTGGAATTTAATACAGGTCTTTCACGTCATATATAATAGTTGTTTTTGAAATATTGCGGTGCCCGTGCCAAGTTTGGCACCACTTTATATTCTTACAACTTTAGTTTGTTAGTTTTTGTCCAATCTCATTCCCAGAACCACAGGGAGTAGCAACCTCCCGCAGGGACTTTCCACCGGCTGGGAAAGACCCAGAGGGAAAGACCCTGCTATTGGCTGGTCACGTGTCTCCCAGAATCTGGGAGATAGCAAAAAAAATCAATTAGGGTGGGTACCTAAGTACGTTTTGTCATTGAGCGAGGAGTGAGCGAAGAAATCTGCCCAGAAATCATGCAGGAAATATTTACAAAATTGTATATTTTATTTGTCATGAATACTGTCAATATTACACAATGGTAAATATCAAATCTCATTGTGCGCAGAATGTCGGTGAGCAAAGATAGATCAGATTTCGATAGACAAATTATGCCGATACAGCTCGTCGAAGAAATCAACACGTCGCAAACGTTACAAGAAAATATATTTCTACACCAGTACTGACCGATGTGGCTGTTATTTAGCTGTTGGTGTCTATCCTAAACTACAAGGATTTATTTAATACTGTGATGTGTAACGAAATATAGAGATCTTTTGATTTCTGAAATATCGCAAACAATGTTGCTTGTAAACAATGCTACTCGGACTGCTGAAACTTCCGAACCATCCTCAGATACGAAAAACCAGAAGCTGTTGAAACTTGATGCTCAAGAAATATGTCGAAGTATACCTCCCTGTTATCAAACCTACGGTAATATAATCCGACAATAGCCTACTCAAAGATATTAAATCAAAGACTCGTTTGTGCGTGTATGTTACAAATACGAATACTGTAGCCTATATGTTTCATGTTTGACATTTAGGACATTTAGAGAATGCAGTCCGCATGATAAATTTGATAAATAGCTTTATTAATTGTGACATTAGCTTTACTGTAATGAAATTACTTTACTGTAATGAAGTACTTTGTGAAATATAATACTGAATCAAACTCTATAGGCTATGTAAGTGTTTATATATCTGTGGTGGGTACATATGACTATATATATGACTGCATATGCATATCAGACTGAGGGCCTGTTCATATGATCCCGCTTACCGGGACGTCTCGCTTACCGATGATCTCGCCGCCTATCTATTTTCCTATAAAATTTTGCATTGTTTTCATATGAGAAAGCGAGCTGGCCCGCTTGCCGAGATCTCGTTTGAATTTGCCGAGATCATAGGTAGGCGGGATGAAAATTTTTCCATATGAACACGCCAGCCCGCTTACCGGGATGAAGTGAAACAAGTCTTGCCGGTTTAATTTAACACTTTTTACTTGGTTTTATGTTTGTTTTGTAAACAAGTACTAAATAACCACCTGAAGCAATACTTTTTCTTGTAAATAAACGAAGAAAAACACTAAAATCGCCAAGTATTTGTGTTGCTTGACTGAAATGTGGAAGTTTTGCATACGCTAATTATAGAACTACAATGTAATTTCATCTCGGCAAGCGGGACGAAATACTCCATATGAACGCACGGAAATATTCGTCTCGGTAAGCGAGACGTCCCGGTAAGCGGGATCATATGAACAGGCCCTGAGTGTGATATCTCGGTGTTTATGCCGTGGTTTATGCCGTTATTTATTCCGTGGTTTATGAAATTATCTAAGACTATGTTCATATTATAAAGTGTGTACTGCAGTATATCAGAAAAATACTGTTAATATAATATTGCTGTTACCCCATTACTTTATAGTGCATAGAGGCCAAAAAATTATCATGCTAAAGCTGTGATTGTATATACCACCTGATGATACACGCCCTGAGGCTGAAAATTGTTGTACTTTACTACCTAACAACCTCCTACCCTACCGATCTACAGAGTTTTTTAATATATGACGAACTATTTAATTAAAAGTATTTTCAAAGATAAACCATCGACAGTTTTAAAGTGAGCATTTAGTCTCTGTTCTCGGCAGTGTCCACATGTTTACATTGTGATTTGTGACAAAAAGTTAATTACATTTCAAAATTTTATCAACCTTCACTATAAAATGAGACGCGTACTATTAGTAAATCTGCACAAAGTTTATCAACGTTTTCAAACAAAAAATCTAATGGCATATTTTCGGAACAGATAAAAGTGAAAATGTACAAACGTTGACGACTGACCAGTTCGGATATGAAAATATGTTTCAAGAGAATACCCAACTTCAAAGTTTACAGTATATATTTTATTTGTTTCTTGACTTGACTGTTGATAAAATGCTACATGCAGTGTTTTTGTAATTTAAAAGCAAACGGAGGTATAAAATAGAAGTTAGCGGGCGCTTCGAACCATATATATCGTAAAATCCCACTCCTGGTATTTGAAATTTAACGTTTTCTGTGGAAGCATGTAATTTGATACTTTGCCACTCCCCCTTGGGCAATCAGTTTTTGTAGAGTCACGTGACCAGCCGATACCAGGGTATTTCCCAAAAAGACCCTGGGTACGAGGATGAGGGAGTAGAGGAGTCGAACTAGTTTGATTCAATAATAGAAATTATTACTATTTGTGAAATAAAAAGACTCAGCCATTTATTTTTTACACTCGCAGATACTGTAACTGATTTATTTTGAGAACCAAGAAAATCATGTGTAAAGCCAAGGTTAATTAAAGCTTATACTCATGAATCAACTGAAATTGCAGTTTTGAATTGGCCATGTTTACCACAAAGTTTGGTGGAAAGTTTAGACTAGTGAAATGGATCCTGGAACATTAAAGTACGGTACAGTTTCTAGGATAGTGCAGTTTTCAGGATATACTCGAGTGCTGCAAAATAAGTGAAAAATTGAAATAAGAAAAATATACAGAGTCAGACCACAGCACAATAATTAATATATCTAGTGTATGACAACACAACTGTTAGTATAATATAGGCGGAAAATATTGATATAATTGCATGTTGTGCTCCCTTTTTTACCAATAAAGGCAACGTCTTAAATTATCAATAAAATCGCAATTATTTTGAGCTTTTGAAGCCCTACTTGGATTTCATTGCCATGGCAAGGTAGCGATGTTGGATCAGGCGATTTCTGGCAATCGATCAGAAACGTTTTTTATTTTGCTTGCGATAGAAGAAATTCAAAATTCATCCGGAAGAAAAATTAAAATTGTATTTTGATATCGCGGAAACTTCCCGCGAAGGTCATGTCAGAAGTTCTCGAAGAAAGAATCTTAACTCAGAGTTTTTGCAAGTGTTTTAATAGTTGACGTAGACGGATCATTTCTTGTTAAAGCGGAAACTCTTTTACGCTCTGAAATACGTGTGTGAATGTGTCGGCAACACCCAGTTTCCGAGTGGACGGTAAGTTTTCCTTGTGTTTCCTATGTTCCTAATAAATCTTTTACAGTTATTGATATGAATTAAGATTTTTTAGGAACATAATTTAACGTTGTAGAGGTACAGAGTTGCCTGCCGAGGAGGGTTAATGCTAAGATACAAACATACATACCACTAAACAATTACACAATATTACATAATTTACAGTACAGGCAGGAACTGGCCACAGAGATAATCGCCAATAACGGATCCCGAATCAAATTGTTTTCCTATCTTTATGTGTTCAGAAGGCGCTTGAATAGCGCGAGAGATTTGCGTGGCAGTCGTCACGCGTGGAGCTGCCTTCGTGAAAAACCGGTTTGACCGGGTTCTTGGGATTTTACTTTCAATTATTATTATTAATCAAAATCTTTACACACGGTAGCCTATTCAGTAACTATTAAAAACTAACTTTATATTTACAAGAGGTACTGGTTTTCAAAGGGCCGTGTAATAAAAACGAAATCCTATTTACTATGATACTCGGTTTTCAGTAACTAAAGTTTATTTGCTGTTAGCCATCGGTGGACATTCTCAAGCTCTTCATTAAGTTTGGTTTCAATTTCACTCAAGCTTTGTCCAACACAGGTTAGATTTGTATCGTCAGCAAACATTGAAGGTTTTGACATTTTCAAACTATTTGGGAGATCATAAATATAAAGAAGAAAAAGGATGGGACCAAGATTCGATCCCTATGGAACCCCACATTTAATATCATTTGCATTTGTTTTATCGAGGATTTTGGATCGCGCGATTATTTCGAAAAGCACATTTAAGATTATATTTTTCTGACTATTTTTTTGTAAGCCATTATTCTAAATATATTTTTTGAAAGCTTAACGAGTTCTATCAATATCGTGGCTACATTTATGGCGATCCTGCCAGGATATATGGCAAATTTGAAGGGAAATTTATCGATCGAAAAACGTGGTTGAGTCGTGCGTGGTTTTGTGGATATACGTTAAATCGTTAACATTTAATAGAAGGGCAAATTGAAGGTTTATGGGAGTTGCTAGAGCAAAGCATGAACGTTATGGATGAGCTCAGTCATGCTTATATGTAAATTGTTAAGCATGACATGCAGTAATGCCGAACAACGAATACAGAGGCAGAGAATTTGAATCTGAAGCAATTGAAAGGGCGGAGGGCGTAATTAAAGAATTTTTGGAAGTTGAATCAAAACAAGCAACTGAACCAGTCAGTATTGTAAACACTCAACACACACCAACAAGTCAACAGAATTTGTTAGCAGCAGAAAATAATACGGGAAATAAAAGGAACTGCGCTTGAAGCGATTCGAGGGTTGGGGGTTTCTTTACCTGAATACGAGGAGGCTAAGAAAATTCTGTAGACAAAGTTTGGGGTGCAAAGGCGACAATTGCAGGCTGATATGGATCAGCTAGAGGCAATGCCTTCCCTGAAGGGTAGTGATGTGCAGGGCTTGGAGAGATTTGCAGATCTTGTCCGGATAACCGTTGTTAAGTTGCAGGCAGAGGGTCGGGATGGAGAGTTGGGGGAAGGTACGTTGCATGGCTTGTTGGTCAAAAAGCTTGCAGAAAGACCGGTTGAAAGCTATATAGTCGTTAGCTTAGGGAACATAACAAGGAGAGGTCAGTGTTAAGCTTGAAGGATTGGTTGAAGGAAGAGGTTAAGGTGAGAGTCTAGTGGAAGCTGTGGAAATGGCATTGTTTTGTCGTTGAAAAGGAATGAGGCTGTTGGGGGAAAGTCTAGATATGGTGATACAGGTCGGTCCCGTACACTATTTGCTGGTCGTGGTGGAGTTGGTGGTAAGGATGTGAAGCCACCTTGTGCAGTGTGTGAGGGGAACCATGGTATATGGTCTTGCCAAAGGTTTCAGGATATGAAGGTTCAAGATAGATGGAACATCGCTAAAGTCAAGCACTTGTGCTTTCGCTGTCTTGAGAGTGACCGCCAGGGGAAGGCATGCCTTAGCCAGTCCAAAGCCTGTAAGACTGATGGTTGTACAAAGAATCTCCATGCCCTGCTGTATGATTCTGCCCCACCAGTTAAACGCCCAGAGGACAAGAATCCGGTTGTTCTATGGGAGGGGTAAACTGATTTCCGCACACATACCACAACGCATGACACCCCATCCACTGAAGCACTCTCACTACGAACAATTCCGATATGGTTGAAAGCGAACAATCGAAAGGAGTGAAAGTTAATGCGCTACTCGACGATGCGTCAAACGAGACGTTCTTTAATTTAACGCTGAAGTTTCAGGAGTGTTGGACATTCAAGAACCATTGCAAACAGTCAAAGTACGCGTGCTGAATGACGAGATTGAAACATTTGAGTTTATGCCAGTAAATGTTACTATTGAGAGTGTCGACGGACTGTTTTGTAAGGTCGTTTTGTTTGTCGAATGGTTACGGGACTCGCTTCTAGGAGGTGGAAAATTATGATACTGACGGTAATGGTGCGAAAGTGTATACTGAAGAGGAGCAGTTGGCATTAATTAAAGAAGATGGAATCATCGATAAGCCATGACGGCACTCGGTACAAGATAGGAGTCCGTGGAAAGAGAACCGACCTAAACTGTTAAACGAAGGTTAAGGAAAGACTAATTTCTCGGAGCGGAATATCAGAAAACAATCGAAGCGTACATTAAAAAGGGTACCTGCGCCGTGTCAAGATTGAGGAAAAGCTTCCATCCGAAGTGTGGTACGTTCCACATTTTCCCGTCGTAAGATGGAGAAGACCATTACGAAAGTGCGCATTGTTTTTAACTGTTCAGCGAAGTGTAATGGAGTCGCGTTAAACTATGTGGGACCTAAGCTACAAAAGGAATTGATTGATATACTTATTCGTTTTCGTCGCAAACCTGTGGCGGTGGTGTGCGATGTTAGAGAAATGTTCCTTCAAGTTGAGATCAAAGAGTGCGACCGTCCGATGTTCTGGCTGTTGTGGCGTGACCTGGACAGTAACCGAGAACCAGAAGTCTACGAATTCAATCGTGTAGTGTTTGGGAAAAACTTTGCGCGGATGGAATTGCAATTCGTAGCCCAAGAAAACGCTAGACGACATCAAGAGACGTACCCTATGGCTACTGGGGCCGTGCTGACGTCCACGTATATGGACGACTCTATCGATAGTGTGGAGACGGACGAGGAGGGCATTGAGTTATACCATTGCCGGTATGCAAGCGCGGTATGCAAGCGTGGAAGTGGATTTCAAATTCCCCAGCTGTCATCGCATCAACACCAAAGGAAGAGCGAGCAACTGAATGATAGATAAATGACAGCCCAACTTCAGCCGTCAAAACTCTTGGGCTCTCCTGGCATAGCAACGGCGACCTGTTACCAATATCTTCGCCTGGGTGTTCATCAGAAGTGTTGCTGACTAAGCGGAACGTATTGAAGACAATTGCAACAGTTTTTGATCCGCTTGGTCTGATCAGTCCATTTGTCATCGTAGACGAAGTTGCCGATAAGATCGAGATGTGGTTTCAACAGCTGTTAGACCTGGAAAGCGTGCGTGTACCAAGGTGTTTACGTGAGGCTAAGACAGTCCTGAGTTAATCTGTGACCACGTTCGTCGACGCTTCCCTTAAGGCTTATGGAACGGTCGTCTAGAAGTGCGAGTACGAAGATACCACCACAGTCAGATGATCGCATCCAGGACGAAGGTTGCAACGTTGAAGCCAATGACGGTTCCAAGGCTAGAGTTGATGTACGCTATACTAGGTTTGCGATTAACATAACGTCTCATTCCGATTCTTGAAATACCGATGAGTATGGTGAGTGACGTTTTACTCGGACCGGACAGATGTTTTGTGGTGGATTAGAGGCCAAGGACGAAATTTTTGGTCATTCATCGCAAACCGCATTGGGGAAATACAAATGTCGAGCGAGCCAGCGCAATGGCAGAACGTGCGTACAGACGAAAATCCGGCGGACCTTTGCACAAGAGATCATTGTTTATGGTGGAATGGACCAAAGTGGTTGCTAGAGGACAAATCTGGCTGGCCAAAGATGCAAATTGGAACCCGTCCTAGATAGATAGATAGATAGATAGATAGGTAGATAGATAGATAGATAGATAGATAGATAGATAGATAGATAGATAGATAGATAGATAGATAGATAGATAGATAGATAGATAGATAGATAGATAGATAGATAGATGGTTTATTTCATATAAACATTGCAGTCAATAGCTAGGCTGAGTTACGCTTATATTTACAAGTTAAGAAAATGTTAAAATACTATACAACTAAATGTCTCTAAAAGGTTCTAAGAATGTTCTAATAATTTTATGATGAATAATTTTTAATGCATTATGTATAATAAAGTACATTTTTATAGTAATATATGATGAAATAGTAATTTGGCGCAAATTAAATAATGTAATTACTAGGTGCAAATTATGCAAATGAACACAAGTGCACAACGTTTGTTTATGTGTCCACAACGTATATTTATACTTGTTATTTAAAAAGTCAAACTGTCAAACCTTAAACTTGTCCTGGTTTATATTCCACTTAATCCACTATATTGTATAAATTCGCTGGGTCCACATTTTGGGGTCGTCGAGTCGTTACACAAAGAAAAACACATCAATTTAACACGCAAGAGAGTCCAGAGTGCAACACAACGTATTTTCCATAGGAAACCGGCACAATTCTTTGAAAATTCAACAAAACTGTGTGAAATATATAAAAGATGCCATAGATCGCTCAGTGAAAAACGTCATTTTGAGACTGAAATGAATATGTCACTGGAGCACTCTATCCTTGGAGTTCGGAATTGTGCGCGTGCGTACAAGTGTATGGGCTAATAAACGAAAAATGTACCACAAGCCTGGCATGAGCCGCCTATTACGTACATAATTACGAGCTTATTACTATAGTATCTAAATCACGGAACCGAGGGGAATCGATGGCATTTTAATTGGCTTAATCGTTGTACCCTGAGCCTGCGATGAGCTAACGCAAACTCGATTTGTCGACGACGAAGAAAACAGAAAAAGAGAGATTTAAGACACTTGGCCTACAGGCCAGTGTAATAACCTTGCACCCGAATATCTATGTTCTAAATTAAATTCACTTATCGCAATAATGTAACTCCTTATACCGGGTGGGGCAAAAAAAGTACGACTGTTTGATTTACTATAACTTAAAGTGCTACTGCAGCGAATTTTTGGACCTAGTTTTTTTAGCTTAAATAAAAATTCAGTCTTTTAGAAGCATTTTCATATATATTTGACCATCATACGATGCTTAGATTGGAAGTTGCCAAATTTAACCTCTGAAGTTTTTTATCACGTGCGAACTTTTCCGCCGCCATATTGATGCCGTGTGACGTCACGAAGATATGAAGGTCGTATTTGTAGTGAATTATATGGGGCGTCAACATATTGCAGTGGAATTTTTGTCTATTTCACTTGTTTATGGCGCAGATAACTGATTTTTAAAAATCGAAGAACAAGTACTATATCTTATTGTTTATTTGACGGCGGAATGACAGTTAGAGACTCAGATAATAGGGTCAGTACTACATCTGGAAGTCAACGAGTATGGACTCGGTCCTCGGCTAAGTCGGCTAATTCGAAATACGATGATGAACCAGTTGCCTAACAGCTTATATACAGCTTCACTAGACGAAGTGATAGAGACATTATATAACGCCGCTGCAGATATAGGCAACTACCATCTGTGACTATGTTGGAGCAATCAAGCGATGGTACAATACCTGTAAAATTTAATGGTGGTAAGCATCCTCGTACCCAGGCGAAAAAGACCCTGGTATTGTCTGGTCACGTGACTCTACAAAATTAATTGCCCAAGGGGGAGTGGCAAAGTGGCAAATTACATGCTTCCACAGACAGAAAATGTTAAATTTCTAATACCAGCAGTGGGATTTTACGATATATAGTTCGAAGCGCCAGCTAATTTCTATTTTATACTTCTGTTTGCTTTTTTAAATTACGAAAACACTGTAGCATTTTATCAACAGTCAAGTCAAGAAACAAATAAAATTGTATACTTTAAAGTTTGAAGTTGGGTATTCTCTCTCAAACATATTCTGATATCAAACCGGTCAGTCGCCGTCAATATTTTTATTTTCTCTTCTATCTGTTTCTAAAATATGCCATTAGATTTGTTGTTTGCAAACGTTGATATACTCTGTGCCAATTTACTAATAGTACGCCTCTTGTTTATTGAAGATTGATAAAATTTTGAAATGTAACTTTTTGCCACAAATTACAATGTAAACATGACCATAGGCGTACGGGACGGGGGGCAGGGGGGACAGCTGCCCCCCCAAAAGATTACAAAGTCGAGGTCGCCAAAATTAATTGTTCCGGAAAAAAATTTTTCGGCACTAGTCGGGCACAATCCGAAAAAGTCGGGCAAATTTTTTCCGCCCCCCTAATTTTTCCTTCCGGTACGCCCATGAACATGACACTGCCAAACAGAGACTGAATGCTCACTTTAAAACTGTCGATGATTTATCTTTGAAAATACTTTTAATTCAATAGTTCATCATATTTAAAACTTGTAGTATGTAGAGAGGTAGGAGGTTGGCAGGTAGTAAAGTATAAAAATGTTCAGATGAATGTACAAAAATTGTCAGCCTCAGGGAAATGCATATTTCAGGCGGTGTATACGGGGGAATCCCGAAACATCGAGTTGGATTCGAGTTCGAGTTAAACTTCGAGTTACTTATACACTGGCGTTTCCGAATGTTCTGGTAATTTCCGAACAACTCCGATTCATGTTTACTTCTTCGCAACTTCAAACACGTGTTATTACGCTTATAAAAGTATGGAGAATGAAACGTAGCAATGTAAATTTACTTTATTATAAATCGTTTTTATAATGCACTTTGTTGTACATCTTATACAGTAATTACTATGTGTATTTTGAAAAAGAATATATTAAAATTTGTACACTTTAAGTATTGTTTCGTTCAAAATATGTATTCGAAACTATCAGTACTATTCTGCATATCCTCACACGTAGTATTAGGGATTATCCTTTATTGTCAAATTTTCTAAAGATTAAGGATATGCCTTATATTAAGTTGAACCCTAACCCCCACCCAACCCCAACTCTAACCTCTAACCCTAACCCTGGTTTAATCTTAATCTGGCTCTAAACTAATCCTAATCTAAAAATGACTGCCTTTTTTTTAATATTCCCGCCCCTGCGCGTTCAGTCTCCCTAATACTACGTGTGAGGATATGTTGCATTATTAGTCTTGAAAGGTCAAGGAGAGACGGCGGTGTAGTACTACAATACTTCATGTGAACTCGTCATATGCGCATCGCTGTTTTTTACAAAGAAACGCCTGGGTACGGAGACAGGGTGTAGTATGCGATAGCAGACTGATCAGCACTGCTTCATTCTCGCACCCAGAGCCCTTCTTACGCGCGGTGCGACCAGGCCGGCTCTGGCCAAATTCAAATCCATAATATATCTGGTATTAGAACAATAACCTTCGTTGTAGCCAATCAGATGCCAGTTTGATATGGATTTGGCCAGAACCCCTCGTCGCGCTCCGTTGACCGCGCGTAAGAATGGCGCTGGGTACGAGAATGGCACTGCCTCTGAGATTCTCTGAGATTAGTCTGCTGTTTCCAGTGGGAGAGGGGGGCTGGGGGGGGGACTGAGTCAGTTTTTACGTTTGAGTGAGTAAAAATAGTTTCAGTTTTCACCACGAGAAGATAAAATAATAATAAGATATGAAACTTCAAGCCACCGTGTATTTAATGCTCTTTTTATTATATAGTCGTAATAACAAAGAAAATGAACTCGATATCTTCACTAGTGAAGATCTAGTTATGGAAAATATTTCACTGTGTATTTTTTTGGTGTCCGGCACTGTCTACTATATAATAAATTAGGGTACCGTACGAGTGCTTTTGTTTCGAATTAAGGATACAAACAATGAACTAATGAAGTACATGATATGAAAAAGGTATCTCTGTAAAAAGATTTATTATAACATTTCAAAATTGTGCGGAAACCATGTCAGGTCAGGGGGCAGATCATTATTCATTAATGAGGTACGGACTAATAGCGGCTGCTTAAAGCGCCATCTGTAAGCTCACAGTCTACCTCGGTCTGCTTCACGCCAGTTTCGGTCCTAATATAACCAGTCACTGAAAACCCCTGATATAGGGAGTGTGCGGGGTGCAATATCTGTAACTGTAATCTGTAACTCAAAATTACCACAAGGTGTTGTGGAAGCACAACCGACAAAAAGGTTACTGAGCATTTCCGATCGCGCACGACCGCAATGTAGGCCTACAGCTGCGGTAAACAATGGTTTAAGATAAAATTCCCCCATATGTGTAAATTTGGTTCAGGCTCGCTCGCTCCGCAGCAAAAAAGGTTGGGTGAAATACAGTTGTCATTTTCCCGAAAAGTAAAGAAAAATGTCCAACTCGAAGTTTAACTCGAAGTCCAACTCGAAGTCCAATTCGAAACCCGAGTCGAACTCGAACTCGAATCCAACTCGATGTTACCTAACTCCCGGATTATTGGGTCATATTACCCTGCTATTTAGCCTTAATATTGTAGCCATTTTCAGGAAAGGAAGTGCAAACAAGGGCATACAATAGCAATTCTTATTCAACTAATGGGCGACAACTTCTAAATAACAAGGAATCTGAATGACTGTAGGGGTATGGATAGCTTTTTCATGTGCTCTGCCCAGTTTGTATGTTGTAACTTACGTCGAACCATTGCAAGTGAATTTAACAAAGGCCAGTAATTAAAATTGACAAAAATATACACGATAAAGTTGCACATTTCAGGTTGGAGTTTGGTACTATTTCAACTGTCAATTCGACATTGAACTTTGAAAGGTTCAAAACCTATCTGTCTCATGTTTGCTCACTCTATAATTTTGTCTACGCAAAGGTTTTCATCGTAACTTAATAACAAATTATAATTTAGGATTTGGAAATCATTGTGTTTTTTATCAGGAAGCAGTGCGCGCTAACACTCTCTTACAACATTTCGACGGCCATTTTTAAACACCGAATTAAACAGAGTACATAAATAAAATAACACCCGAAATAAAGTTTTTCGTTACTTAAATCTTATCTTTAAGCTTCTTATAATAGCTAAAAGTAACAAAAACATATAAATCTTACACAAGTAATGTTGAAGCCATGACTTTAGAACACCGTATTTGTAATGAAATCACTCTTTATTTTCACGTTTATTACAAATGTAGTTCTGTACAGTAAGTTACTTTCACGAGGAAGTTCAACTAACAACACAACAATCCCATCATGCATTTGTCTCTCAGTATAACGTCATACTAATATTTGGATAACATACAGTTTTATATTGAACTCAACACCCTCACTTGTTATCAGAATATAAACTAATTACAACAACCGAACACGATACTTTTAAAATTATCTAGTTTACATTTTGTGGGTGGCTTTGTTAGGATATCAGCTACCATATATTGGGTAGGACAATATATACAATATCTATCATGCCTTTAACATACATTTCACGTACAGAAAAAGTGGTACTTTATGTCAATATGCTTAAAACCTTGTCTGTTAACTGGGTTCTTATTTGGTGCAATTGCCTCTTGGTTATCAATACTTTATACACTGATGTACTTTTTTATACAAACCGTTTAACAATTGAGTTAGATACAAACACTCTTGAGCTGTATTTGCTAAAGCTACATATTCAGCTTCGCAAGTAGAAATGGCAACCGTTGGTTGCTTTCTCGACTTCCATGAAATCAGTGGTCCTCCTTCAGTTAGAGTACAACAGTAACCTGTAGTACTTCGCCTGTCTTCCAGGCAAGAGGCCCAATCTGAATCACTATAAGCAGTGAGCTGCAAGTCAGCATCAGATTTCTTAAAGCAAAGTTCATAATCCACTGTACCCTTTAGATACCTTAGAACATGTTTGGCAGCAATTAAATCTCCCGTTCTGGGGTTTGACAGAGTTTGAGACAGTCTGCTTACAATCCAACTTAAATCAGGCCTTGTACAGGTCATGGCATAAATTAAGCTTCCTATCATTTCTCTATACTGTCTGGCGTTGGTCAATTCACCACAGTTAATTTCTAATCGTTGCTCACATGGGGTTAACCCATAGAAATAATAGATATAGAATGCGTACTCCTATCTTTTCTCAGTGAAAAATTTGTCTCCACAAAATGGCGGATTTATAAGGGCATTTTGGTTCCCAGACTCCCAGGCGGCAGGGAATTTCAGTGGGAATTTCGCGCGGTTGCAGAGAGTGCAAATTGTTTTTTCAAATGCAAAGTTTGCAAAAATTTTATATCGAGACTTAAAATGGAAAAAAAAGTGAAAAAAGTGTCTAAAAACCCATTCTAGTGGGCTTTTTTACGAAAAGCAACAGTTCTGAACAGAATATATACAGAAATCATCGTTTAAAAATAAATTTTCAACGTTGTTGTGCAAGCCAAAACAAAACCCGAAAGATCAAGACAAACTCAAACTCAATAGGTATGTTCTATAAATATTTCAACTTTTTTATAATATAATATAATATGAAGTTCAGTAATCTTTTTAAACTTACACAATTACTTTTCATATTTTTCTGTGTTGCTTGAGCTTGAGGCAACGCTTTTGAAACCATAGTTTTCGACGATTATTTAGACAATTTACAGTCTATCGACAACTAAATATTTTTGTTTCAAAAAAAAAAAAACCTTCGTTTACATCAAAGAAAAACGAAACCCGACGAAGAAAGAACTATCATTTTGTAATCTTATAAGATATTAGCAAAACAGTGACAGTAGTGACGTTCAAAGCATGCAAAAATGTTTTATGAGTAAATTTCGAGAAACCGGCGAAAATACTTTGTTTACAAGGCTGCACGATTTTCACCGTTTTTGTAACTGCACATTTGCTTTGACAGTTTGTGCCTTCAAAAAACTCAAAATCTATCCCCAAACTACAAATTAGACAACAAGATAAACGTTTTGACGATGAAAACGTAGTTTTAGCTTTGTTTATACTTTGTAGTTTGCACTCCTAGTCAAATTCAAACATGGCGGATTTATAAGGGCACGCATGAGAAAAAGTGGAGACATGATTCGTGATCAAGTACGCATTCTATATCTATTATTTCTATGGGTTAACCTGGGCTTTTAGTCTATCATTCCAAATCTCTCTAGTATTTTATGAATGAATCTTTTCTGATTCATTTTTATTTCACCCTTGCTTTGCTTAAAATCCATTCCAAGGAAGAAAGTGATTCTAACTAGATCTTTCATCTTAAATTGTGTCTTCATCTTAAATTCTTCCATTTACTGCATACTACCTGAAGCTATAATTAGGTCATCAACCCAAACAATAACGATAACAATTTTATCATCAATTACATGTTTCTTATATACACAGTGATCAGCATGGTTTCTGACAAAACCGTCATTTGCTAAATGCTCGTGTAACAATATGTTCCAATTTCTAACTGATTGTTTTAGACCATATAGCGATTTCTTTAGCCTATATACTAACCTCTCACCAATCTCTGAAACCTCTTTAAACCCTTGTGGCTGGTCTATGTATAACTCTTGAGTAATGGGAGCATGCAGATATGCAGTTTTAACGTCCATCTGGTGGACAATAAGATCATGTTTTACTGCTAACTGCATTAAGACCCTAATTGAAGTAATACTGGATATCGGGACACACGTCTCTTGATAATCTATACACTTTACCTGGCTGTAACCCTTCGCTACATATCTGGCCTTAAAGGTCTCTATGCCATTCTGATCTTGTTTGGTTGTGTACACCCATTTTCCCCCCACTGAAGCTTTACCTTCTGGTAAAGTTGATAATTCGTAAGTATCATTCTCCTTCAGAGAGCTGATCTCTTCCTTCATTGCTTGCTCCCACTCCCTAGCTTGAGGTGATCCCATGGCTTCTGTGTAATTTTGTGATAATCTACAAACTTTGTAGCATTAATCTACACTAATGTGGGCATAATCTGCATTCTTAGGGAGAAGGGTGTCCTCTTCTAAGTATATGGGAGGGTTCCTTTCTCTTTGGGGATACCGTTTGGTCTCACTGTCATTCTCAGTATGGTTGCAATGCCTTCCCTCACTATCCCTAGGCTCCTCATTAGGTACTGTATTTGCCGGCATTGCACTTAAAACAGGGAGGCTCATACTATCTAAGTCTGATCTAGTATCATGGTCAGATTTCTCATGTACATCACAGTCCCTGCTGGACTCATCAGTTTGTATGTGCTGTTCTACACTACCTTTCTTGATGAATCTAATGAGTCGATGTTTCATGATTTTCCCATTTTGTGGGTAGTACATTAGGTACGAAGGGCTATTTTTGTCGTATCCTACATATACCCCCTTGCTGCATCTTGAGTCTAATTTCTTATGCTCCTATTCGTAAGCAAAACATTCAGATCCAAAGATCCACATTCTAGAAAGATCAGGTACTTTCCCAGTAAGGCTAAAGTAGGGTGTTGTCTTTGTTCACTTATTAAAACATCTATTTCTAATGTGAGCTGCGGTTTGAATTGCATAGGGCCAGAGAGTTTTGGGTAAACCTGATTGAAGAAGAAGACATCTGCATTAATTACATTAATTTACGCCAAATTACTTTCCATTTCATCATATATTACTATAAAAATGTATTTTTTTTTAATTGTATTCAGCGACTGTATTCACTTTTTTAATTCTCAAAGTGTGTATTAGATGTTTACTGGTTGGGTTTGGGTTTGGGTTTGGGTTTGGGTTTGGGGTTGGGGTTAGGGAAGGGCTTTTGCTTGGGATCAGTTTATCTTATAAATGGAAGCAAATTGGCGTATTTTTTTTGAAGAATCGTTTATGCATGTCTATAAACTTTTTAGCACCTGAAACTAGCCATATAGGGGCACTAAAAACCAAGGACTATATAATTTCTTCGCTATTATCGGCCCATCGTTATTTACGGTTGACATCATAGTGACAGTGGGCTTGTCTTGTCAGGTTGAGTTGCCCGTAGCTGGAGGGTACGATTGAGCCAGGGTCTTGGTACATTATGGTTGATAGTTGCTAATCATGATTGTATTTATTTGTTGTATTTAAATTATCCAGACCTCCTGTATCCCTATCTACTTCTCTACTACATTTTCAGGCCAATGTGAACGCCTGAGCAGGCGTCTTGTTTACTCCTATTCCGTGCACACAATTTAAGAATAAGCTTGCGACTGGGCTTAAATGATGAACAAGAAACAAATTTGTGCATGAAACATAGGGGATATAACCTTCATGTGCAGGCTTGCCATGCTACCAATGATGAATCGTGGAAATGAGCCCATTGGGTCAAAGGTAAACTTCCCTTTAGAGAATTGTCTAGTAATACAAACTTTTGCATTCAGTTCATGTGGCAAAAAGGCAGCACTTTCCTTGCGATAGTAACTCCTAGTTATAGATTTGCACTATATATTGTTCTCCCGAAAAGGTCTTTTATTTTTTAACAAAAATCCATACAATTTGCTTGCGGTTTACGACTTGTATTCTTATCTACCGCACCATAGCACGTATGTCGTCATTTTCAGATCAGTAGTCAAGTCAATATAGGGGATAACCCTAAAAAAATTGCAATAAATTGTTTTACAACGTTTTTATGTAGTTTCAAACATGGGGAATAACATACTAAAAGTTTACTAAAATTGGTCAGGTGGAAACGTCTACTTGTGACGTCGTAAAAAGATGGCCGCCAATGACCAAAATGTGCCAAATATAAACTTTTAGAGAAGCTGTAAAATATAAATTGTAATTGTAATGGTTTATTAACATATACAAATTGTCTATTTGACCTTACTATCATAATATTAAGAATGTTCTAAGCCCCAGAGATGAATATGTCACGTCAGTTGATGACGTCATCAGTGACAAAATGATCTAAAATAATCTTTTTTAAAATTATTGAATATGGCCTGGAGAGTTTCACATACATCTTTAAAGGTTCATATGGTAAAGTTCAGCATTCAAATTTCACTGTTCTTCATCATCAGAAACTGCTTCCTCGCACATTAATATGTGATAATTCACATTGTCCATCTTGACATGATCCGCATGCACGTGAACAATTTAATCCGTGTTTTCTGCATGTACAGCGAAGTGTGCTACATGAACCAAAACAGTTGCAGTGAATCATTTTCAGAAGTGCTTCTGGTGCAGGTGCAGTGTCCATCATACTGGAACTAGGATGTTGCTGTTTTTGTCCCATCCCCACTCTCTTGGGTCTAGAGTCTCATTCATGCCCATCCATTGCATTAGCTGGAGATAGCACCTCAGAGCGTGATGTTTCGTCGCAGATGCTGTTGGTGGGAGTCGTTCAGGTGCGACGAGGTTTTTGACTGCACTTACTTTTTTGTAAAGGGTGGAGTATCTGATTGCAGACAGACTTCTTCTGGGTTTCCCATTGAACAATGCATCCATCGCTGTACAACCAGACTCTACAATAATACCGCGTCTTGGTTTGGTGAAGAAAAGACTTTAGCGCAGCTGTTTAGGGTCGCTTTATTTATAATAAACTTTTGTAAGACAGACTCTTTTCCGATTCCAAAAATCCGTGACGTGGTGTCACACCCCGTGAAAGCATGAAGAAACAACAGATTAAAACAGATATCATTCCCAAGCACCTGCTTTATGACCTTTATGTCTAACACTGTCGTAGGGCTCCCTTTATCCGAGCGGAAGTAGATCTTTTCACCATTGCTCGATGCATGATGAAGCAACAACACTAGCAGATCCGTATCTTCGCCTATGAGACATGTTGTTTTGTAGGACGACGTCGCTACTGCAGCTTTAACGATTTCTACATCTGCATCTCCTTCAGCTTGTATGACATGGCAACCTATGTCCCTCATACTGGTGGATACAAGATGGATTAGGGCCTGTTTGTTTTCATTATTGGAAAGGAAATCTTCTTTCTTCCCTGCAAATTTCGTCGCTTCAGAAATATCGACTTTGTTAGAAATGCGACTTTGACTACGCCGCTAGTGAGTATGGTCCTTAGTGTTTGGTCCGCGACCGTAACCATCGAAGATGACAGTGGCCTTTCCATAATGCTTCACTGTGAAATCTGCATAGTCGTTAGCAATGGAACTATAAGTCTTTCCTTCAGTCCACTTCAATCGATGAAGAAGGGACCCTCCATCTAGGACGTTGTGCTCGACCTCTGGAATATAATGAAGGACTGCTTCATCGGAACAAGATGCAACATGGTTTTTAAGACCATCAAGAATTTGGGCTTTGTCCGCCTTGCGTAGCAGGTTTTTGCCTCAAACAATGATGGAGGGTATGGTGAAAGTTCATAGCTCAATACCTTTTCAAGAGAAAGGTCACCTGTTTGAGATACAACAAGAAACCCCTGGAACAACAGAGCTGGGTCTATTGTTCTATCTTCGGCAAATTTGACCGCGCGAGCAGATGCCAGCGTCCTTGCTTTAAGTTTTCATTTGTAAGCAAAGGAAAACACAGGCTGTTCCTCCATGGTCGCCAAAGTTTCCTTTCCAATGGCAAACAGGTTATGGACGTTTACATCTTTGTTGGCGTTGACACCGGTAATTATGTTGCGCAACGATGCCTCTTCTGGGAAGGGAGAAAATTCTTGGAGTTTTCCTGCAATTTTCTCAAGGTCTTCGTGATTTCTTTTCACCTTTGCCGCAGTCGCTTCTTTGTGCTGTTCGCTGGTAACTAAGCTCTGGTCGGTAAAAGACTGCATCTTATCGCTGTATGCTGAAGACACTGGTGCAGACATAGTCCACAGGACTCTCTGATGTTCAGACATTTCACTTCCTCTCGTGAGACCACCTGCAATCTTTAGGGACCGCATAAGAGTTTGCTCGATTACAAGATCGCAACCCAGTCCAGCCCAATACATCTGATCACTTCGCCTGATAACGTGCAACCCATTCATGAACTTGCGGAAGACCGACTGATTGTTCTTTTCAAGTCTTGTCATGGATTGGAGGAACAGATAAGCCGATTTCAGATAATTTGAATGTCCAGCTGCAGCAAATATAGGTAAACAGTCAGATATAGCATGAAGATGCATCAACCAGGATCCAGTACGGTCAGCTTTGATAAGTTCCCTCGCAGTTCTTATCATCTGCTGATAAATCAGCCACAGTTTGGCGGTGGCAGAGTGAGCTGACAATTCGCCTTCTTTGGAAGACAAGATCTGAGCTATTTCACTAAGGCAGCTAGATGAGATTAACGAATCAAGATCACTATGCCCTGGCACTTCCTGTTCGTACAACTCCTCCAGTTTTTGCAATAGGTTTACAAAGTCAGGGCGGTCGGACAATACCTTGTCAACGACCTGTTGTGTGAGGCACTGATCGAGGAGAAGATGTCCGCGTAATGCTCGTAGAACTGCCTTTCCAGTCATGATATGCTGCACTGCATTTTCGCCGTAAATGGTTCCTAGAATCTCCTTGATTCCACTCCCATCCAGCAACGTTCCTATGGCACCCAGAAGATTCATTAACGTGTGAAAGCTTCCAAGTAGCAACACAACACTTTGAATTTGGCTATCTCCTGGTACCTCATGTTTAATTTCTGAAGCTTTCCAATAAAGTGGCTGATCGAATGTAACAACTGCTGTAGTTTTGTGTCAATTAGCAAGATTGCACAAGTATTCGAGGGTGGAGAAGATGTACGACTTATCTCCAGGATACATGTCAATTATTGGTAGAAAGACGACGGAAGATTGTCCTGGATGATCGCAATCTTTGTGCAACAAATGCATCATTCCCTGCCAGCCTGGCGCGGACTTCTTGAAGCGAAAGGACATTGCCCACAATATATCAACCTTGTGGGCATGGCCGTCAAAGTAAGGCACGGGATCGAATTTAATGTTGTTTCGGGCGTATTTCGCGAACCGATATTCTTTGATATCAACTTGAGCTAGCTCAACAATCTTTAACTGCGCGATCTTTTGTCTGAGAACAGTGTGACTGGTCTGCCTTCCTGGGGTTATGGCTGCTATCATCCCCATGCCGTGAAATGTTCCCTTTCCATCTAACGTGATGATGTTATATTCAACGTTATTAGCTGCAAACAGAAGGGCTGAATCTAGTGCGTTTATCTCACCACCTAGTACGTCCGGAGCAACAGATGCTGCAGCGTTTTCCTCTAAACGTTGAACTTTGGAATATGAGGAAGAATAACCCATTGCCGCAAGAGTATCTACTAGAAATCGTGACCTGAAATGGTGATGCATCTGCACTGCTAATCCAATCTGTAATGGGGCTACTACAGCCCTAGATCGTACAGCTTGGATGATACATTGCCCAATACTTGCTTCTTTCCTGCGAATATCCTTTCCAACAAGGAGGTTTTTGGTTAAGCAGTGTAAGCTAGGTGGAACATACTCTAATGCGGAATTTAATTCAACATCTGAAGCTTTTGGATACTGATCTGTTGAAAGTGGAATCATTGACGTAATGTCGCTCTTGATGAGTTTGGCTGCAGTCTCTATAATAGCGCTCTTTCGGGCTCCTTCATCCATTTCCGGTTTACTGAAGTAGTCCCTTAGGATACTACTGGTCTTCTCACGGAAAGTGTCGATGTCATGTAACCCATTGTCCTCGGCTATGAATATTGACTCACCGTAATGTTTCAACAGCTTGGACTTCAGATATTGATTACCATAGGCAACAGAGTCTTGTTTTACCAGATATTCACCCATTTTATCAGCAAGATCTGATACTGTTAGTTGCTCTTCATCGTTTTCCTCGAAGAAGGAACACATCCTTATAAATGCTTGCTCTTGGTCAGCATCCTTTGGCCTCCCACCTTGCGTGCTTTCTTTTCAGTAATTCCAACTTGGTGCTGCATGGGAATACCTCTATTTGTGCGAAAATGAATGTCACATGACCGATGATACAGACTGTCTGCTGCATGCAAATCCTTTCCAAAGTACTCTATTCTCCCTTGAACAGTAAATGCCCAATCATCGTTACGCTGTTTGCAATGCGACAAGACTGTTTCCACAAATGTATCTGTTTTAACACAGCTGTATTCTTCAGAATATACGCCACTACTTGATGCCTTTACTATTTCATTTCCGCAGAATAAACAATGCGTTCTGCTGTCATAAGGCCCAATAGAAGCGCGTGCACTTCGTTTGACAGGTAGGGACGGCTTGGTGAACTTTGCCTTCTTATACAAATCTATTTGCTTCTTATTGATGTAATTCATGCGACATTTTTTGTGCACTACAGTCCCAGAACATGCAACGATCCTATCACCAATTTCAATGCTGGCACGGTTGATTCCTTCAGCCCCTTTCTCACCAACCACTACTCGTTCTTCAGCTCTTAATACATTGTCGCATAAAGGACAATTATCCTGGCTTGCTCTCATTTGAGCGTCTGAAATGCAAAATGAATAATTCTACAGGGAAGAATACGTGGTTATAGGTACTTTTAAGCCACTGGGAAACATAAAACTTCTCAATACTTTGTAGCGATTCGACAGAAAATGGCATTGTTTGAAGACGGCACTGAAAAGGTTTTAGTACGATCCGCAAAGTGTATTTGACTTTTTCTGTTCAATGGGCAGAATAGTTTTCTTTTCCTGCTTTTATAATTATTCAAGAAAAATGTTGTTAATTTAATTAAGAACGTTTTAAAAGCAAAGATACGTACTTGTCTATACTACAGTAGCAGAGATCATACTTCAAGATGCATTTTCTTCAGATTTATTTTATGTTGTTATAACATGAGTGGCAGCCATGGTAATACGGTTTTTTCCCTACAATTTTCCTGTTGCATTTTTGCGTACAACAACAAAAATAAAGGGAAAAATATATTTTTGACCATAGAATTTCCAGTTCCCGATTTGTACAACGTATAGACAAGTTATTAGACATTGTATAAGTATAATTTTGTTTTGATTTGAACATTTCAAAAAGTTTTATGAGCGGCAGCTTTTTGACAATTCTACACTTTGGCGAAAAAATCTGTACTCCTGCCTATATTACATGAGTATGATGAGGTTTTATATTGCAAAAAGCCTCACATGGGCACATTTTAAATTTCTAACGCCAAAGACTAAAATTTTATTAATATATTACATGTTATTGTGTATTTTTGTTTTTCGCTAAATATATTACCATTTCCAAAATAATTTAAACTTTAAAACAAAGCCAGAAGTACGACCACAATAAAGCCGTAGAGGTGTAAAACAGAAAAGAAGTTAACTCACCTTGTTTCCTTTATATAATTTTACATTTTCACCTTTTGAACTACAACACTTATTAGTTTATTGCTTGCAACACGAGAGGAAAGAAATGAGATAACAGAACATCAATGCCATGACGTCATTGATGACGTCATAACATGACACAGCATAACATTCTGGGAGGCCTATAATATTGCTACTATTGTGATATTAGAGTTTTTTGGACAATTTGCACAATCTATTACAATTTCCAGCGTTTCCATAAGTAGATATTTGACATTTTTAGGCATTGGCGGCCATCTTTTTATGACGTCATGAATAGACGCTTTCACGCGTGACCAATTTCGGTAAACTTTAATTATGTTGTTCCCCACACTTGATACTACCAGAAATTACCTTAAAACAATTTGTTGCAATTTGTTTATGGTGGAAGCGATTATTTCATATTTTGACTAGACTACAGTGTGAGCAGGCGTCTTGTTTATTTAAAAACGCGATTCGCGGTTTTAAAGGCTAGCCGGTGCCAGGGCCTTTTCGCATCGCCGAAATTTCAAAAAGGCCCTGGGAACGAGGTTGGCTTTTGCAGATATATTTGCTGAATATTAATGATATGTATCTATTATTTGCAACGAATACAGTAAAAAATTACATATATCATGCGTGAAGCTTCTTTAAAGTCAAAAATGAAAAATCGAAGACCGTCAATCGATGCGGAATATTGCTTAGAATAATTATGTCAAGTTTCATTCCGATCGGACAAGTAATGACCGAGCCTTAAGGTTTTTCAAACAACAACGAAAACGACAACGACAACGACAACGACAACGACAACGACAACGACAACGACAACGACAACGACAACGACAACGACAACGACAACGACAACGACAACGACAACGACAACGACAACGACAACAACAACAACAACAACAACAAAAACAACAACAACAATGTTTAAAGATACTGTGATGGAAATTATCGAGTGAAAATTTGTATACATTTATTAGAACTAACCCGAAACAGCTGCGAAAAACGCAACTTTAGGTCCCTGGCAGGTATCGAACCTGCGACCTCGCGATTTTCAAAACGAGTAGGATGGCAACAAAATCTTGATAGTCAGAATTTATGCATTTTACATCATTATCGGCTATAGTTCATGTTTTTACTTCTTTACCAATTCAAAGTTGCTGACATATATGTCTCAAAACCGAGACAGTTTCCTACTGAATTCGTCGTTGCGTTCGCGAACTGCAACAAAATTCAGTATTCGGAACTATTTACAACGGTTGGATGATTGTGTAATCAATACAGAACTCTGGGACCCGCGGATAAGTGATTTTTTCAACCTTTGTAAACTGCTTGAAAAACTGTGAAACTACATATATAGACGACACAAAAAGTATAAAAAACATTTAACTTATAAATACTAAACTTTGATACGAGTTATATACCAATATATATATATATATATATATATATATATATATATATATATATATATATATATATATATATATATATATATATATATATATATATATAGCTTAAGATTTTGGTTTACGAAACACAAACAGTGCTCAATACCATATAGATAGAGCGTAATATAGTTTTTCGTTTTACCTCAACAAACCACAACAGTCTGTTTCATCCGTATAGGAATCATCAGGTGGTCCACCTATACGGATGAAACAGACTGTTGTGGTTTTTTGAGGTAAAACGAAAATATATATACAGCACTAAACTGGTGAGGCCCATAAGGCCGAAACGGTACCGTCTGTAGTTAGATATCGTTCTATGGCCTTTAGGTCATATTGAGCGCTCTACATGATGAGCCATGCCGCTTACGCATTGCGCACGCTCACTGCTTGCAGTTTGAGCGCTCTGGCATGGTTTTGATGTCCCACAATCGTGAGGCATCAAAGGTAACTGTAAATAGCAGTTATTTTCATCCTGCTCATCAGCACTACACTGATGAGGCCCATAATGCCGAAACGGTACCGCCTGTAGTTATATATATATATATATATATATATATATATATATATATATATATATATATATATATATATATATATATATATATATACGTTAGGTACTTGTTTCCAAAACGTTTTGATTACGAATGTTCTCTGATTACGAATGTTCTTAATGCAATAATGGACGTTCTTATGATCTCACTAAGACGGGGATTGACGAGTTGGGCTTATTTTAGATAATTTAACATTCAATTTTAATTCCCTCTTGGGAATTGTTTATGTTTAGTTTTCCATGCAATTCCCTACGGTGGAAGAATGTGATTTCGACCGGCAATTTTTATTTGAGTATATATATATATATATATATATATGTTTCGGCGTCCTACGCCTCATCAGTGCAGCTTGGTACACTTCTAGACACGCGATGACTTTCGTATTGATATACATGACACTTGCTCTCCCTAGCGCATGTGGTACAACACAAGCCTTCAACGCATCCAGACATGCGCAGAGTGACATGGGGCCAGAGTGCTCAAACAACCACGAGGGAAGTGAGCTTTGCATTATTGCTAATGGACATCCAATTAACTCCACAGAGTGCTCTACAACACCGAAGTGAAAGAGCGTAATATATATATATAGCTAAATAAATTCACCGCATTAATTTTGTGCCATCTACAATATAAATCAACATGCAGTTTAATCATGCAAACCTGATAAAGAATCATTTATAGTTGGAGTGTTTCGAATGTTTCTTCATTAAAACGTTACTATAGAGAAGAATTGTTAATGCTATATCCCAACTAACGGCAAAATTTACTCGGAAATCGTATAGAATATGGTCGCTTTAAGGACAGACAAAACTAGTTTGTATATTTGGCATAAAACAAGGCTTATATATACTCAGTAAATTCATTCGGGCGCAGTGGTGAATGTATCAGTAAGGAAAAATTAAATTCGCTACTAAAATTTACTAAATTTTTCGACCATTGATGACGCAGTCGTCAGCGTAAGCACCGTAAGCTATACGGACTGCATGTGTGTTTGCCGAAAGATCTGAGTTTAATTTCTATTATTACGCTACAGACTCAACGCTTTGCCGAACGTTATGGGTTTTCTACGAGTGTTCCGGGTTAGGATAAACACAGTTATGCAGGTAAGATCACAATTGCTGTAAAGATAAGATAAATTCCTAGGAATAGATAACACTGAGTTGAGCGTAATACTTGTTTAATTTATATAATACTCCACGGTGAGCTGAATAATGAACGTATCTAGGCCTACAGAAAGTTTCGATTTACATGCATGCAGTGTAAATATATCAATATCCAAGAATACATGTTCAATTGTTTGCAGTGTAAACGTCCAACGTAACAGAATACTCCAATCCCAATTTGGACGTTAGCGAATCTAGTGAAATCTTTCGCCATAACCGCGTCGTCCTAATAATTATTATATAAAGTGTGTATTTGCAGTTTTTAGACCTGCATGTTCAATAGAGAGTTTAAACTTCGCATTATACGTCAAACGCCAAACGCCAAAAAATGTTTTATGGTATCAGGCAATAAAGAGTAAATGTGTTTCAAAGCTGCAATGCATACTAATTATTCTTTCGACACAAGAACGAAAATATGAAACGAAAATAATTAACGAAAATATTGGCAAGAAGTTCGAATCTGCCGTTTGCCGTTGCCTGGAAACGTGAAGCTTAAAATCTCTAATAGTATACTCCGGCCCCTGCATTGCACTATATACTATAGGCCCCTGCATTTCACTCGCGGAGAGGGGGCACGGGGGGGGGGGGGGCAAAATTCTTGTGACACCGGTCTCGCCAAAATTGGGCGGCCTCTCATCGGGCGGCCACTGCACGTCCGTTCTCACGGAAACTTTTCTCTTCGCACGGACCTTGCACGCTCGATCTCGTCAAAACTGTTCTCCTTTGAGGGCCACTGCACGTTTCTCGTACCTAGAATATGTCAGTTCGCAGGTATGGGAGATATTTTTAACCCATGGGCATCCGTGCATGGTTATGGTTACGTTGGCATGATCTTGAATTGTTGAGCTTTCGTTGACATTTTCGCGTCTCATTGATTGATATTCCTATATATATCAGACATAAATGGTATTTTCTAATGACTTTCTGTCGTCTGTGTTATATATACGCTAGTTATGGAAAAAATGGCGTTGTGGTCATCCTTAAATTTTTTTTTAAAGATTTTTTCGTTGATATGTACGCAAACGATTGCGTGTTTCTGTTATTAGTACATTTAACATGCGTCCTCATTTGCTTGAACAGTGCGTATAGCTAAATTGCTTTTAACCCTCGGTGGTTGGTAGTTAATGGTGTTAGTTAGCACGTTTGGACGTTTGCAGTTGTAATGAAAATGGAATTGCTCAAAGGATGCAATAGGTCTTTATTGAAAAATTGCTTTTCACATTGTTTTAATCGTCTGCATTTGTTCACTCGTCTGCATTGGTGTCTATGATAACAAGTTTTTGTATTCCCTTTGGTTCGAAATATATTCCAACAACTTACCCAAAAACATACACACATACATACATAATACTTTATTTTGACACGCTAGCCTCATCAACATCAGATGGGTGTGTTAACTAACTAATTAAAATAACTAACTAACTAATACAAATTAAAGTTACATGAAGCATACAAAGACTAACAGGTAGACAAAAATATATAAACGAAACAAATAAATATTATTGAGGACAAGTCAGCTTCACCTCGCCGTAGATTTTATAATTCTCTTGAATGAATAAACGGAATCAGTGCTTTTTGCTTCAATAGACAGATTATTCCAAAGGATAGCTCCATTGTATTTAAAACTTCTTTTAAGGAATTCTTTCTTTGGTTAAGGTAATACCAGATCAGTTTAACTATTTCTAAGGGGAATCGTCTTCACTGCATCGTCGAAATAGTTGTTTTAAATTTGGGGCGGCATGGTCATTAATAGTTATTTTATACATGTAAACCGATTTTGTATAGTTGCGTCTCTGGTCTAAGGATTCCCAACCTAACATATTCAGCACATCAACAGATCGAATATCAAAAGTAGACCCGGTTATAATTCTCGCAGCGCGATTCTGCAATCTTTGAAGCTTTTCCCTATAAGACCACTTCCACAATTGTCCCAGAGAGGGCTACAATAATCAAAATACGGTTACACCAGGGCATTATATATTAGCTTAGGTATTTCTACAGGAACAAAAGGCTCCATTCTTCTCATAATTCCAATTCAAGCCCCAACTTTCGCGCAAATATTATCTATATGTTTTTCCCAAGTAAATTACCTTTCATCCAGGTCAACTCCCAGGCATGTGTAGTTTTCCGTCCTGGGGACTGGTACGTTATTAATTAAAATTGGGTTCTGAGCAATTTTGTTTTTAATATTAAAAGACGATCCAATATACATATGTTTTGTCTTTGTTGGATGAATTTGAAGCATTTTTTGTAACATCCGGCCATTTACGGACATTTTCAAGATCAGAGTTCATATTGGTGACCAGCTCGTCACCATCTTTAGCAGATGCATAAATTTCCGTGTCATCTGTATACATAGAAAGAGTGCAAAATTTTAAAGATTTAGGCATATCGTTTATATATAGTAGAAACAGCAACGGCCCAAAGATCGAACTCTGCGGAATTCCACAAACTGTTTTCTTAGGTGATGAAATCTGACCATTAACCGTACATTGTTGCTCCCTGTTGGTTAGGTAAGATTTAAACCATTCCAATTCAGTGCCAATTATGCCAAAATGGTCATGCATTTTTATAGTAGTATTTCATGATTTATTGAGTCAAACGCTTTTCGAACGTCAAGAAATACTACACAATTCAAATTTCCGTTATCCATGTTTTGCAACCATTCATCACACATTTGTATCAGTGCTGATAATGTTGAATGCTTAGGGCGAAATCCGGATTGATATCTAGAAAGTAAAGAGTTCTCAGAGAGGTAATGGTACAATTGACGAAACACCTCTCTTCCAAAGACTTTGCTTATAATTGGCGCTATTGAAATCGGCCGATAATTTTCGCATTTCTTTTTATCCTCACATTTGTAAATAGGGGTTACACGAGCTCGTTCCCTGTTGGCAACATAGATGCCAGTCGCTAGTGATAAATTGAATATAAACGTTAGCGGCGGAGCGATAATGTCTGATGCTAATCTTAGGATTTTGCTGGTATTTTGTCCAGCCCAGTAGATTTGTGATTTGGCAAACCTTCATCATGAAATTCTCTGCTCGCTTCAGATGCTAGTTTAGGGCCAATGTTAACGAAATAGTCATTAAAAGATTCAGCAATGACTTTTGGATCGGAAATAGTGTTGTTGTTTACTATAATTTCATTGATATTGGATTTGTTATTCTTACCAATAAGAGAATTGATCAGCGACCAGGTTTTTTTAAGATCACTCGATCTAGAACAATTTTCAAATTCGTATTGATAGAAATAGGATTTTGCTAATTTCATTTCTTTATTTACTTTATTCCGTAAATTCTGATATTTACTCCAATGATATCTAGAATTGAATTTAATGGCTTTCTTTTTGTGAAAATCCCTGTTACGCATTAATTGTTTGATTAATGGCTGGTGTAATCCAGCGAGATTGTCTAGATCTAACTCGTTTATTGCAAAGTGGTGCATGTTTATTTACGATTTCATCGAAAAACGATTTCCATAGCTAGTATCCAACATGCGTTAGGATTATAAAGAGTAAACATCATATCACAGGGAACTTGTATAGTATGTCGCTGCGAAAATCATCAACTGAGAAATGTTTAAAATTACGGACTTCTTTAGTAGTAGGACTAAATTTTTGGAGTTTGAATTTCCGCACGGCAAATATCAAACTATGATCTGAAATTCCAAGGTGAATAACTCCAGACCTCAGTACATTTTCTGGTCTATTAGTCAAAATAAGGTCAATTAATGTAGCCGAATATTCAGTAACCCTCGTTGGCTCGTCAACTAATGGTGAAAGCTGATACATAGAACACAAAAATTGCAACCTACGAGAGTGTGGGTCAGATAGCATTTTGCTGAAATCACAATTCATACGTTTCCTGAATCTGGAATTAAATTGTTCCTTTGAGATACGATAAGGTACTTTTTATAAAAAAGGTGACTCCACCCCCATTTCTATTGCGATCCTTCCTGATAACTGTATATTCATTTATGTATATTTCCGAGTCTGAAATAGTAGAGTCAAGCTTGGTTTCATTATATGCCAGTATATCAAAAGGGTGGTTAATCAACATAATACGAATTTCATCAATATACTTTATGAAACTATTTACACTTAAGCTGGCAATTTTTAAACCTTTTATTTTAGAAACATCCACATCTGGCATTGAGGATATTGAGCACGCGTTTTCTGAAGCTGACCCTTCCCCTGGTTCAATTAATAGTGCTATTAGAGTCATTCCCTTCCCTTATTTCTATAGTACTATTCGGATCATTTCTTTCCCCTGGTTCTATAGTGCGATTAGAGACATGAAGCAAGTAACACTGACCCCCCTTGTATGAAGCGTACTGCTATTAACCGAATTTGATTTAATGTTTGAGTATTCAATAAAAGTATATAGTTACGCTTTTTACACATTTCCTTAATTCCATTATTCACTTCCTGTATTTTGTTGTTGACTTGGACATCTTCTCGCAATGTGATGCCTGAAACCACAATTTTGGCATTTGCAAATTTGCTTTTTACTGTTAAGCATAAATTTCCAATATGCTCCATACAAACACTACCAGATTCTTCTGGTAGATTGTTTGTGCCAGCATGTATTATAACATGAGAGGTTGACCCATGAATATCAATGTTTTGAACCTCCAAAGCAATTTCATTGGCGGTTTTCCCGGGATAGCAAAATTTGTGGACTTTCCGTGCTGAAATTTTCATTTTAATTCTAAGTCTAGTGAAAAAGTCATTTCATCATTTTGTTGATATTCTAAGTATAAATCGAGAAAAACAACTTTGTAAAAAAGCAGAAAAGTCAAAGGAAGCCATTTTGAAAGCGTAGGCCTACCATAATTTTGAAAGCGTGCATTTTGAAAGCGACCGCCTTGTCGTGCGCTGGAGTTTGGAGCGTTGATTCATACATCACAATTCAACACCTCTAAGTGCAAATTAATGACAATCTCAATTCAACACCCCTAAGTGCAAATTAATGACATTTCTATAACTCGATAGAAACACGGGGAATTTTCACGCGGGTTGCGTGGATTGCGCGGGAGTTTAAAAGACAAAATACAAACAATATTTAATTTTGAAAAAAGTTGAAAAACGTCCCGAAACGCCGATCGAAGAACCGTTACAAAAAAGGCTAACTAAGAAAGCGAAGCCCTAAAGCACAAAGTATAATAGCACACGTTGTATCTGTTTGACTGTTTACCAAGGTAAGATATTTTGATTTTACTTTGTCTTTTTAAAAAAATATTTCCTCGCAACGTTTTTAATCATGTTTACTATAGTGTTTAATCATGTTTAAACGTTCACTAACTATTTAAAACAGTGCTTTCTTTGCATGGAAGCATGTACGTTGTTGAGTGAATTGTATACTTAGTAAAGTAAGCCTGTTAAGTGCTGTCTGTTGTTTTGAGAGTGATGTTCTTGTTTACTTAGCATAGCCATGCTTTTATAAATATTCTTTACACGAACGTATATTAAGATGGAATTAATATTTGAATGAAAGCAATTAAAATCAATAAATTTATCTTTTCTATTGTTTTTAAAAGGCTATTTAATATTGGAAATAGAAAACATTTTTTCCGTGTTCCCATAGAGCAGTTATAGAAACACTTGTGAAAGTTTGGGAGAAACTCGAAATTGCGTGGAACACTCGACTTCGTGCTCGTGTTCCCACGCAATTACTCGTTTCTCCCAAACTTTCACGCGTGTTTCTATATCTCTATAGGAACACGGAAAATGTTTTCTATTTCTTATATATATATATATATATATATATATATATATATATATATATATATATATATATATATATATATATATATATATATATATATATATATATATATATATATATATAAGATATAAGATAAACGTTTATAAGATAATATCTTATAAACGCCCTGCTCTCACGCAACTCGTGTTCTCGTCTGACACTTTTGACATTTAGTTAAGAAAATTCTCATGCAAATTCTCGCTTGTCAACTCTCATCCTCGTTTGACTGGAGCTTAAAGCTGTCTAAAAAGGCGGTCCTAGCCTGCGAACAGGCTCACGGGGAGAAAGGTGAGCCTGCACGGAACCATGCGTTTTATTCAATCATCCCCTTTTCGCATCTGCTAAACGCGAACCAATCAGCGTCGACTGCGATAAATAAACTGTCAACTGTCAAATTGACGCAAGGCGTGTACATTGTGCAACGAAGAAATACTGAATATTAAAATGTATACATAATGTATATATGAACAATAATACAAAGCATTAGCGGGCCGCATAAAATATTACTCTGAAAAATATAGAATTCTTCAAATATTAAATAGATATCAATACACATACAAATATAAAGCCGAATAAAATACTACCATTGGCATTGAATCAATGTACAGTAATACTTCATGTACTATGTGCGATTGAAAGAACAATGTTCTGAATATTTGAAGCTTTTACTAAAATACGGTCAGATAGATTGGGATTTGGAATACCGAATACGTCTAAAATTTTACTAACTGTGGTCTAAATAAATGATAAATGAGCATGTATTTATTAATTTCTTCGAAATCACGAGTGTGCCAATAGTGGAAGCATAGTGGTGGAAGCCGTATCGACGACGAAATTGTCAGCAGTTTATACAGTAAATAGTACAGCGTTTAATGTACGATATATATTTATATCTAAATGACATGCCAGAGAGGATCAACAATATAATCATTATTCGTACATATTTGGGTATCTTTTGCATACCTTCGCTTGCTGACTTGCTCACTAATGAGAATAATCCGTGAAGCCACGACGACCTCAAAATGTACTATACTATAGTCTGATGTCAATCCGAATACGAAGTTCAGAATACTGTTATAGTTTCGTATATTGGATTTAAGCGATAGATTCAAGTCATTTATGATAGACTTTTTGCTGTGATGCTTTGCTATTGCTTTTGGCTTCCATTTCTAGTTTTATTTGTTCGATAGTCTTATAATATATAATATTAAAATGAATAAAGTTCAAATTCTTCAAAATGCTGTTGTTGACATTTGCTATTTTTAGTAATTTTGTCAACGAGTGTAAGCCAATCAGAAGCCTGCGTTTCTATACGAACGCCACTACCAAGAAAACCTATAGTTCCGTGCAGGCCCTCTATTAACGCGTTTCAAACTAAATTGGGATTTTCCAAAGTACGCGATTTCGCGTGTTTGTTTTAAATTATGCGGAATTTCTCTTTTTTTCCGCAAAATCTTGACAGTTTCCCAAAATATGTGCAAAATAAAAAAAAAATGCTCAAAAATTGACCTAAAAACCAAGCAATGCGGATTTTCTTCCTACACTACTTTCGCAAAATCCGGTTAAAAATATTAAAAGCGAAAAAAATCGTATTTGTTAACGTATATTTCATATTTTAAAGTAAATTTTGCGTCCAATTACAAATATCCGCAGAAAACAGGAAATCAGCCAGAAAAAGTTGACTTCACAGCGCAAAAATCGGTTTGGTGGTTGCAATATGCGGAATATTTGTATTTCACTATTTTTTCCGCAAAGACGTGATAAAAACAAGGTTTTAGACAATTTCGGTTAGATAACAGAATATTGATCGCTGGAAGCTATGAAAAGGTTCAGAATTTCTGAACCTTGAAAATCTGAAATCAATGAATATAAGCGAATATTTACAGCGAATAAAGCTACAAGGAGTTCAGAATTTCTGAACACTGAAAATCTGAAATAAAGGAGTATAAGCGGAATATTTACAGCAAAGAAAGCTACAATTAAGAGGTTCAGAATTTCTGAACCCCGAAAATCTGAAATCAATTAATATAAGCGGAATATTTACAGCGAAGAAAGCTACAAGGGGTTCAGAATTTCTGAACTCTGAAAATCTGAAATCAATTAATATAAGCGGAATATTTACAGCGAAGAAAGCTATAAGGGGTTCAGAATTTCTGAACACTGAAAATCTGAAATCAATGAATATAAGCGGAATATTTAGAGCGAAGAAAGCTACAAGGGGTTCAGAATTTCTGAACTCTGAAAATCTGAAATCAATTAATATAAGCGGAATATTTACAGCGAAGGAAGCTACAAGGGGTTCAGAATTTCTGAACTCTGAAATCAATTAATATAAGCGGAATACTTACAGCGAAGAAAGCTACAAGGGGTTCAGAATTTCTGAACTCTAAAAATCTGAAATCAATGAATATAAGCGGAATATTTACAGCGAAGAAAGCTACAAGGGGTTCAGAATTTCTGAACTCTGAAATCAATGAATATAAGCGGAATACTTACAGCGAAGAAAGCTACAAGGGGTTCAGAATTTCTGAACTCTGAAAATCTGAAATCAATGAATATAAGCGGAATATTTACAGCGAAGAAAGCTACAAGGGGTTCAGAATTTCTGAACTCTGAAATCAATGAATATAAGCGGAATACTTACAGCGAAGAAAGCTACAAGGGGTTCAGAATTTCTGAACTCTGAAAATCTGAAATCAATGAATATAAGCGGAATATTTACAGCGAAGAAAGCTACAAGGGGTTCAGAATTTCTGAACTCTGAAATCAATGAATATAAGCGGAATACTTACAGCGAAGAAAGCTACAAGGGGTTCAGAATTTCTGAACTCTGAAAATCTGAAATCAATGAATATAAGCGGAATATTTACAGCGAAGAAAGCTACAAGGGGTTCAGAATTTCTGAACTCTGAAATCAATGAATATAAGCGGAATACTTACAGCGAAGAAAGCTACAAGGGGTTCAGAATTTCTGAACTCTGAAAATCTGAAATCAATGAATATAAGCGGAATATTTACAGCGAAGAAAGCTA
>CACRXK020002140.1:0-45955 GCA_902702795.2 Paramuricea clavata
AAATTAGGGCCTGAACTTCAGGTTATGCGTATACCTACCACCGAGTCATAGCGAGATAGACAGTTTTTATGATTACTTTTATAATTGTTATGACAAACTCTGTACTGAAAGTCCTAACTCAGCTTTCATTGTTTCGGGCGATTTTAATCCAACGAGTAACGGCTTTCAACAGAGTCGATTAAATAGACACTGCAGTCTTAAACAAGTTGTAAAGGTTCCGACGCGGAATAACAATATACTTGATTTGATTTTTACAAATATCGCGGATTTCGATATAAATCCTGAGGACTTAGCACCTCTATCAACATCAGATCATAACATTGTGTTGTGGAAAGCGAGAACTGATGCCTCTGTAGTAAAGGCTGGAAACATAGTAAAGGTAAAAGTGAGAGATCTCAACCATACAAGTAGGGAACAGTTTGGGGTTTTTCTAGAGAACTATGACTGGAGTGAACTTTTCTCTAACAAGGGACTCGATGAGAAAGTTGATGCTTTTCTTCATTTTACCAAAGTCATTATCAACGAGTTTTTTCCCGAAAGAATAATAAAAAAGCATACCAACGACAAACCCTTTATGACGCAAAAAATTAAATATCTGATGGATAAAATAAATAAAGCTTTTAAAAACAATAAAACCGAGCTCTTCAAATCTTTACGTAGACAAGTTTCAGCTGAGATAAAGAAAGCCAAACCATAGTTCATGCCCAAAAGCATGGTGGAAGCAAGTTAAAAGATTAATTGGATCAAGGAAAAACGCCGTGACTTTAGTAGAATCCGACACAAATCTCCAAATGAACGATAAACAATCGGCAGATCCAATTAATAACTTCTTTGCTAATTTAACGACAAATTATCTACATATATCAAACGAGTGGCTAGAAATGCAATGCCCGGATGATCTACCGTTAATCAGTGCTGAAGAAGTTGCTAGAGAATTGAATGCAATTAATGTCAACAAGCACCTGGGCCAAATGATCCACCTTTGAAGATTCTGAAAATGTTTTCGAAATTGTTTGCCGTTCCCCTTGCTGAAATTTTTAATGAGTCATTTCAGACAAAGAAATTTCCTGAAACTTGGAAAAAATACAAAGTAACTGGGATTCCTAAGATCACACCATGTACAATCGCTGAAAACATTAGACCGATTGCATTAACAAGTGTTTTATCAAAAGTTCAGGAATCCTTTACCAACAAGTGGATTAATGAAGATATAAATGGGAAAATTTCCAATTCCCAATATGGAGGGCGCTCAGGATCTTCGAGTTTGTATGCCCTTCTAAATCTACTCCACAACTGGTATAGAGCAATGGACGAGCCACATGCAAAGAGTAATACGAATAATTTTCCTTGACTTTAGAAAAGCGTTCGATCTAATTAATGATAATATACAGCTAAGAAATATGAAAGAGAGGGGAGTTAGATTGGCCTTAATCCAATGGTTTGGAACATACCTCAATAAAAGATCCCATTTTACTAAATTTGGGAATGATATGTTTGATTATGCATATATCAATGGCGGAGTGCCACAAGGAAGTAAACTCGGACCAATTGCCTTTGTAATAAAGATTGATAAAATTCCCTCTGTAATAAAAGAAGAAATTCAACTCATGATATCAACCAACATGGAAACTTATGTTGTACTTGAACATGATACATTAATGTTTATGGATGACACTACATTATACGAGGTACTAGATGTCAGCCACCATATTTCTGGGAAGCAACTGGGTGGTGCTGAATGTAAAGTTAAGAGCGTTTTAAGGTTTACTGAAGAAGATATGATGGAGTTAAATCAAACGAAATGCAAAGAAATGATAATTGACTTTCGGAAAAATGTAACTGTTATTCCACCGCTAGAAATCAATAGTCATGTATTTGAAAGGGTTAAATGTTACAAATTACTTGGTTTATGGATTGATGACAATTTGAAGTGGTCAACCAACACATGCTATATTGTTAAAAAAGCGGTAAAAAGACTGTATTTTCTGAAGATGTTAAAAGGTTATAATGCACCAAAGCAGGATTTAAAAGCCTTTTATATAGCTGTCATAAGATCGACACTTGAATATTGTGCTCAAATTTGGCATGGAAACTTAACCAAGGAACAGTCTACTGACATAGAACGAGTTCAGAAGCGTGCGCTTAGGACAATTTGTCCTGGACTGATTTATGAAGAAGCATTACTGGACTGTAACCTTAAAACATTAAAGGCTCGCAGAGAAGAGATGTGCGGAAAACTTATAAAAACAATGATAAAAACAATGACCCTAGACATAGATTACACAGTTTATTGCCAGAAACAGTTAATCAGATAAGACAGAGACAAACTAGATCAAATGGAGAAAAACTGAAAAATTTTGGATGTCGAACTGAACGATTTAAAAATAGCCCAATTGTGTATGGGATGGAATGTTTTAACCGAACGCTGGAGTCGAAGTAAATTTATCGAATTCTTTCAAAAAATTTAAAATTTTTTCTAAGATTACTTGTAAATATTGACTCTTAACATAAGTCTTAGTTAATTTTTTTTATACAGTTTAAATGTAATTGACATTGTAAATTAGTATTTACTATTTACTATTTAATGTGAAATTCTAGAAAGATTAAAGATTAAAGATATAATTGCCAAACAGCTAGACCTTGGTTTAACGTAGACATCTCAAGGAAAAACTGCATTCTTTTATGATTTTTGTGGCGGTTTTTCCTTGTTTTCTTGTTTATTTTTCACTGATTTCTAGTGTTTTGAATAAAATTCCCGCCTATTTGCAAAATATATACGATTCCCCAATCATGTTTAAAATGTGTGTCAGCGGACGTTACTCGCTGCTTACTTTATATAATTTTCTGTTTAAACGCCCTGCTCAAGCCCCACGCACAGTTAACTACGTGATTAGTTAACTATCCGACTAACTACGTTTTGTGCAACGCAGTTAAGTCATGTAGTTAACTAATTACAGTTAAGGATTTAACTACAGTGATTAACGCTAACTACAGTTAGCGCTAATTATGTTTTTATACAACCGGCCCCTGGCGTGTATGGACCTTAAGAGTTTTATACAACCGGCCACTGGTCTGTCCCAGCGAAGGATGGAAATAGTATACATATAATTGACTGATGCATACAGGATTTTCCACTGGAAATGGCAAGCAGTAACAAATTATTTCGATAATTACTACACTTCTGATAACTATTTAATATATTCCTAACAACAACATTCTTTAATTTGCAAAGTTACAAACTTTATCTTGAAGCACTTCAATTATACTGCATTACCGATAGAACTGTTCAGTAAACCTTAGTTATCAATAATTATAGTGATGACATGTCAGTATATTATAACTACGCAATCTTTTATATATAAGTTATATTATCGAATATTTAATATTTACCATAATTAATAAGCTAGGAATCAATACACATTATTTGGTCAAACTAGTACAATGTAAACAAAGCTCTATATATCTGCACAATTATAACAAATAGGATTGTTAATTAATGGTCAAGGAATAATTATAAACTCGAAATTCATTGTAAGATAACTTTACCAACTTGAATGGGACATTTGAACTTTCGTTGTTTGCATTATAAACCTAAATAAAATTCATGTGAAAATTACTCAAAAATAGAATATTATCCACAATAACGATAGATAACTACAGTACCATGCACGGGGCGAGAATCTAATGACCACATATGCCCTGCATGGGTACTCAATGATTCCATTTATTGCGTTTGCAACCTATAATTTTGTTGTAAATATTAATTCGTCATAACCGCGAAATCATTCTAGATTGTTTGCACAAAACGTGCAACAATTGTTAATTTTTCATTGCATGGCCACTTGTCTCTCAACGTTAAATTCTCAGGGGCGGCGCTACAGGTGGGTGTGGGGGAGGTCGGTGTGGTGGAACCCCAATGCCGGGCTAAATGTAAATTTTTGCCCACCTTAATTCAACCAAAGTAAGAATTTTTTATGCTGATAGCTTTTAAAATGTCAGCGATTTTAGAATTCGAATCGTAGTTCGATTAACTGAACACACTACGGTGTAAGGTTTAAAAACTGACGGGTATTGTGTATATACGTTAGATGTTTGAAGATCAAATTTCGCGCGTCTGGAGTTAAAATTTGGCTCCAACTTTCGAATTTTCCGGCTGGAGGTAACGTTCCAGTTATATTCCGATTTCAATGATTCGTAAATGCGTGATTAATAGTGCTCCAAGACGTGGCACAGATTTTAAGAAATGCCGAGATGTGCCGATCTAGGTCAGATTTAGGTCGGCCCTCTTTTCCGACCTCAATTGTGACGGTTTTGACTTTTCGAGGGCTGCAAAATGGATGCCGACAAAGGAAAAAGGTCGCTTCGCGCAGAAAAATTCGCTAGTGGAAAACCGACTTAATAGAAGGTAATAAAGCGCATTTAAACATGCACATTTACTATAGATGGCCCTGAAGGGGTAAAATGGGAACTGGGATTGATCTATTTTTAGACTGGGAAAATGGGATTTGGGTTGCTGGGACTGGGATTTGGCCACTGGGAATGGGAAATGAAGTCCTCAAAAATGGGAATGGGATTGAAGTAATGTGAGTCGATTCCCAATTGTGATCCGTTTTTGGTGTCTTTAGTCACGATTTTTGTTGTTAACTATATTATTCACAGCATTACTTGCGAACAGGCATACCCTGGCGCCCGGAATTTTGGGTTTTCTGATTATGCGTGTCTCAGAATGATGCAAATGCCATTTCCGGGATTCACGAGCCCCCCCCCCCAATATTTCATAAAGTGTCCGCCACTTGCACACACGGTGGCTTAAAAGGTCTTAAAACTGTTTATTCTACCGATAAATAAAGGGGTTTTTATTGACTGGGATTTCAATAATTCGGACTGGGATTTCTAATAAAAATCCAACTGGGACTGGGATTTTGCCAACATTTCAGGTGGAAAATGGGATTGGGACCTCCCCCGCCCCCCCCCCGCTTCAGGACCCTCACTATAGGCTAATGACTCGGCAAAATTACCAAACAACAGTCGGCAAAAGATCACTCACACCCCACCCCCCACTCGAAGAGGGTTAGCGCCGCCCCTGTAAATTCTAGTACGGATAACTCTTGGATGATCTATAGTTTAACAAAAGGTGAAACAAGGGAACACGTTAGAATGAGATTTGTTTTATTTTCCTCGAAAAATAAGAAATAAATAAATGGTTTAGGTGCCTGTTCTTTCATAGTACCGACGGTTCTCCGAGTACTCCCCGGCTAATTAGGCGGAAAATGGCTAATTAGGCGGGAATTTGGGAATGGAAAGGAGAGGGGAGTGCAACTAGCAACCACGTGATGGTTTTCAACCAATGAAATTATTTAATTTTAAAATTTGTTCTCATTATGCTCGTAGCAGTATCCATGATAACAAAAAATACAAAATTTGCTAGCGATTCTTAAAAATCAGGTAAACGACCGTTTCTTGATTCACTATACTATTAAAAATACATCGATAGTAATCTCATTCTAACGTGTCCCCTTGGGGAACTGCATGGAGTACACAGAGAAATTCTGAGGCGTTTGCTAGAGTATAACTATTACTGGAAATACATGCATGCAGCAACCCCTCGCCTACATTTTCTAAACATTGATATAACATGAAGTATTAGGAATTGATCAACACTGAACGCAGGCTCCCGTTTACGTCAGTTTTGCCATGGCAACACACTTTTGTACAAGACGGCAAAAACAATTGAAAGATTATTGCTTTTAACTAAATAACAATCAATTTCCGAAAAATGTACTGTAGGTATGTTGTTCTGGATTTTGTGAGCTTTGATTTAATGTAAAATTTAAATTAAACCTGAATCGCTTCGTAAAATGTTTTGGAATGTTCATTTTAATAACTAAACTGCTTTTGCCGATAAACTGTTTTTACTTCAAATTGTTGGGTAATTTCAATTAGGTCTTCAAAATAATTTGCTCTCCGTTTAAATACATTTTACCCGCTTTTTTTTCTTAAATTAAACAGGGTAATTTAGGAAACTTTATACAGCTTCATTGAAAAGGAAAACGTGAGTTCATATTTTAAACATTCAAAGCAAACTTGCACTATATTCCACGATTTCCCATACTAAATTAATTCTTCTCATTTCTTCAAACAAAAATTGCTTCAAAGCTGATTGTGTGGAACGTGATTTTCCAAATATATGCTTTTGAAAATTGAAATATTGCTTTAATATCCTCAGTGTGCTAATCCCACTCCTAGCAAACAGCCATATTTTTGAGATCAGTGAGGAGGTCCGCCCATGAGCCATAGTCACGCGCCCGCCATCATTGACGAACTTTAGACTTGGCTAATGCTTACCTTTCCCCGGGTGTAAATAGCCGTGCGGAATTGGTACCCTCGCCCCGTGCTAACGCCCGCAACGGCGCTCCCCAATGTTGGCTCGGGGATTAGTACCATTCTTCCAACACTCGACTAAGACAAAATTGTAATGAAGTCGAATACACCAAGTTTTGCAGAAGAAATTGTGTGGCGTTTGGCCGTCCAAGAGTTAAACTGCTGATATTGTTCTAACTCATGGCTAAGACAGAACTATGCAGACTGTTCAGCCAAACCTTCCGCCTGAAAACGACGCAAGCATGCACACTGTGCATGGCACCTCTTATCTCCCAGATATACCTCACGGCCGTTTGTCACACACAAGCAAGTCTTCTCCAAAAACCTTCCATTCACTCCAGCGGCCGGTCCCCTCGTACAACACAACAATGTCATTGACGTTGCCGTAATTCAAGTTTAGTATTGTGCCATTCAACCTGACGAAGTCATCAACGCAAACCCACACTTGAAATTTGTTATTGGGATCACACGCGGACAATTTGACTCGGTTAAAGTTAGCCGGTGATTCAGGAGCGCCGAGACATGTTTGATTGAAAATACTTTGAAGTTGGTTGTATTGCGTCCACCGCCACTTTTGATTATCTGTCATCGGGTTGCATGTATGTGCGGTGATCATCTCATTTCCGATTGAGATGCATTTTCCGTGGGCAGCACTGTGCATGAGAAATTCTTTAGCTGCGGTTGCTATAAACGCAAAGGAAAATTCGTGTTAAAAGACCACAAAGCTGGAGTGCGATTGTAGTCGTGATTTTGATTTCACATCAAGTTGTACTGCACGAAGTTCACTGTCCACGATATTTTATTAATTTGCAAAGGGTGTTTGAAAACCGAAACATTATTCATTTATAGACCTGGAGCGAGGTGGATTATGCGAAATATTACCCGAAGTGATGATATTTTCCGAAGGACTTTGCCGCGAGGGAAATATCATCACAGAGTGTAATATTTCGCCGAATCCCCCGAGCAGAGGGTCTATAAATTATATTAATATTAAACCGAGAATTAAATGCCTCCAAGTTGAAAATGTAAAGCTTGCCACATACCTTCGTGAATAGTGAACTTTAGTGAACTAGATACATTATTTAATATTAGCGTTTCCATATGTAAAGGATATATGAATAAAATGAAGTGTTCTACTCATCCACTACACTTTTTACTGCCCAACCTAAATGCGGGACGTTGTTTTATATAGAGACAAGAAGTTTTGTAAAACTAAAAGAACTGAAGACTTTTTTACCTTTAAATATTTCTAGCTATAAACCTTAACGTAGATTTACCATAATAGGCCTATGTAAATAACTCAGTCATATCAAACTTTCCCCCTATATGAATGAACATTTGCTCAAACTAGTGTCCTGTGAAATTACAGACGGCCCAGTGTTGAAGCCCATTATATTAAATATTAGATATGTGCCAAACTGGTTTGGTAATACCTTCATTAAATTAAATTAAATTAAATAAAGTTTATTATTGTTACTATTATATGACGGAGAGAGTGAGACCTAAGCGCGCACGCTTCGAGCACTGAACCGTTTGACTTATAAATCGAACACGATGTATCGAGTAAACCTGCTGAAAAACCTAGAAAAGACAACTCATTTTATGAATACGATTGACAACAATAATGGCCAAGCACGAATCATATTAAACTTTGATCCTCTTGTCGTTTGTATTCTGATGCCATAGTGTATACAGATCAAGTAACTATACGGTATTAATCAGATAATGTATATTACTAAGCAGCATTTCCCAAGCGTAAACTTCAGTTATAATGAAGCAGTATAACTAATTTTATTAAAAGTAAAATCATTACAATTGTTCAACACTTATCTGGTGTACAATATAAGACATATAAGGTATATTATATATAAGGTAGAGTCGAGATCGAGTCTGAGACGTCCCTTCGCCATCTCTTGCAGCCGAGCGAGTGAATTACTAATGAGCTTGTAAACACAAGCAAAACCAGTGTTTCCACAAGGCATCATTCAAATTTCCTTGATTTTGCTTTAAAATTTCCTTGAATTTCCTTGAAATGGGATGTAATTTCCTGGAAATTTCCTTGATTAACTGAAGTATATTTCGGCAACTAGAATTCATGAATACTTATATAAAGTAAGACAAACAGAATGGTATATTTCTTTCGTTCAACTCTTAAAAACAAAGCCTTTACACAACAATTTTGAAAGCTTTAAAATGTAAAATACTAGAGTTTTTTAAAACTCGTTCATATTGTTCTCAATAGTCAACAAATTCACATGACAAATAAATTCATATAACCAACACGTGGTAGCCTGCACACAGGACGCTAGTTGATTTCCGCCTAAAATTCAGATTGTGTGCAGCCTACTTAGTTGAATTAAAATTCTAGATTCTACTGACTCGTTTACAGGCTCCGAAAAAGGTTTTTTCATTTTTGCACACAGACATATTGGTTATGAATGAAGGAAAGTAATATAATTTAAAATTACTGAAAGGTTCCGGAAAGAATCTTCAAAACATTTCAGTTGATTCAAAAATTCCTTAAATTTCCTTAGAATTTTCAAAAATTCCTTAGATTTCCTTGATTCCTTTTTTTTCCTTGAAACGTCTTTTTTCGGTCAAAATTTCCTTGAAAAAGGAAATTTCCTTGAAAGTGGAAACACTGGGTATGAAGCGGGGGAAAACACAGAATGAGCAATACAGTGTCACGGAACACAGTGCATTATTGCATCACAATGCACGCGTATTAGCCAATCGAATTGTCTGTTATATCCCACTTATATTATATTTCCAGCCAGATAAAAGGCCCTGTGATTGGGCGAAGCCAATATGGCGGTCAGTAGAGTCATCTCTTGAAGGTACTGTATATGTAGGCGTGTATTTCCCGCTTCGGTAGTTGAAAAATGACTGCATGAGGTTTTACGATCGATGTTTTTGCGTGTACTTTTTCAAAACAATTAAAGGGAAAGTTAATTTTTATTGTCTCGTTTCCATGAAGGCTGTAGTGAAAAAAACTCCAATGATATTGCACACTTAATGTCTGCTCCCGAGGGAAATAGTTTTGTTCCCTTCAGGCTAAAGAGTGTCAATGTAGAGACATCAAACATTGAGATTCGAGGGGAAACAAAATTAACTGTATGATGACGAAAGCAAAATCAACAACATTCATACAATAAGAAACTGTATGTAAACGGTTTTAGCAGCATATTCTTTTGCTTGTTGTGTATTTGTCTTCTCTTTTACATTCTTTATTTTTACACAAACTTGGAATGGTCGTTTACAGTATAAATTTGTGAGTTATGCTGCCATTTTGTTTATTTATGTACGTAGCCGGTCGGGGTTGGCTGTCGTGGGCAACAATTTTTCACTTGTTTCCTGGTGAGATACATTGCATTTATCTAAAACCACGTGAACAAATATCAGTCAATCACGTTGCAGGGCCTTTTTTAAGTATTTTCCTGGGGGGGGGGACTGGGGCACAAGGGGGGACTGGGGGAAATTGCCCCCCAGCTTGTATGTTAAAAAAGCCCTGTCACTTTGAGCGTCCATCCTAGGTGTATAACAAATTGATATATGCTTACCTAGATAATTAAGGAAGAAGTACTCTTTACGGTTGATAGTACTGACAGAGTGAAATTGATCGAGTGCTTCAATAGCCACATCAGGAAGTTTCTCGATAAGAAGAGATAATCCAGAGTTTCCCACGTTGTCATGAACACCAGCTGGGGCGCCATGTTGGACAAGCAGTTTTGCTGACTTAGCACGATTCATTTCTGCGGCAACCTATAATTTAACATCACATAATGAGTTTTCAGAAAAGTATAGTTTTCTTGACGAATACGTATCTAAAAACTTAAAAATTGCCCTTGTATATGTATTAATTTCATAACTGGTAATTAACCCACTGTATTTGTTTGTAAAAATATTTTATCAACGTAAAATATTGCGTTTTCAAAATGTCATTATGCGATGTGATGTCACACCGGTGATATTTGCATATGAAACAAAGTTGAATATCTTGCAAAGGAAGCAAGTTACCAAAATTCTATAAAAGAAATTATTAAGTCATTTTAAGTGATCTTTACAATGCAATCATAAACATTTGGGGTGAAATTTCGTGTCATAGGCACTTTAATATACGTTTATGAGCTAATGGTGGGCAAAACATGCTCTAGGGGGGCGCAATTCAATTTCATTTATTAATTTTAACCAAACAAAAAATACAATTAAAAAAAAACAATTAAGAGAGAGGAAAAAGTATTAGGAAGTAGGACCTGTGTTAGGAAGTTTGGTAAGGAAACCCAACAGAAGCTACAAAAGCTTACAAAGTGTTGGGCACCTTAAAATTAGGAATATTTATCAATTAAATGTCTAACATGTAGTAATACAAATAGTCAAAATATTTAACAATTATTCGCCGAACGCGAAGTGATTACCGGTAGTCTAGGACCTGTATATGAGTTTGTATGCATTTCATTTAGCACAGGTAATCTCAACTGTTTTAGGGTAAAATGACCATGGCGGTCAACATGGCATATGTGCCAAAACCTGAATCCGGGACGAAAGTCCTGAAAATGTCCCCGCCCTGAAACGGCAGTGCCGACATAGCTCTAACTTCCGAAAAGCAAAAGCCTTTCTGAAGTGCTTATAGTGTTTAGAAGGGTTGCTTTTAGGGGTGATCATTGGAAGGAAAAATTTGTCTAAGTATAATATTTTACAAGAAAATGACCATGCATCACCCCAGGTAAATTGCTGATTATGCATAAAATAACTAATATGCCTGGCAGAAATTAAATATCCTTATTTCCTAAAAAAAAATCTCATGGGATAAAAAACTATGCTTAATTTAATATAACTATTGTAATTTTCATAAGGATTGTCGTTGTTTTCTTTAAATATAATACATTTTATTTCACTTACCCCCCCACGACAGGCTAATAGTCAATCTTTTATAGTTTCAAGTATTTATAGACCACCATGTTCCGCTAGTGAAGTGTTTATAAAAATTGAGAGGCTAATCAAATCAATTGATGATGAAAATATAGAATTTTATATTTTGGGAGATTTGAATTGTAATATGCTAGAACCAACTTTGTCCACCACTAGAAAGCTTCAACCTACGCGTATTACCCAGTCTAGCCAATCATTATTGGATGTAGTAATTGCGTCAATGCCTGAAAAAATAATTTTTTCAGGTGTAGTCCATCTCGGAATTAGTGATCACAGCCTCATTTATAGTATTCGGAAAATAAATACAAGAATAAAAACTGATTTACAAGGTTCTGTCGAGTATAGAAATTTTAAGAATTTCAATGTTTCAGGCTTTCTATATGACTTATAAAATATACCCTGGGAAGAAATAAGATTTAAAAGAAATGTAGATGAAATGTGGCGGTTATGGAAAACATTTTTTGTAGATGTGCTGGATAAACATGCCCCTGTGAGAGTGAAAAGATTAAGAAAAGGGGGCAATATTCCTTGGGTAAGCCGGGAAGTAAAGGAAAAATTATTTAAAAGAGATGCTCTTAAGCGTAAAGCAATAAAGACAAATAAAGAAGAAGACTGGAGACTATATAAGTCATCTAGAAATGTTGCCAACACTGCTTTGCGCAGTGCTAAAAGAGATTATTATGCAAACAAATTCACAAATAATAAACAGAATCCTAAATATGCTTGGAGAACAATAAACGATATATTAGGTCGAAACAGAAAACAGACTACGATTAATGAAATTAAACTTCCAGGTAAAACTGTTACATCGACCGACGAATTAGTCGACATTTTTAATGATCATTTTAGTAATATTGGCCCAAAGCTTGCTGAGTCTATTCCAAATGACAATGACGTTAGTTTTCGAGATTTTATTACTCAACAAAAATCTAAGACAAAGAACAGTTTCTCATTTCGACCAGTGAGTGTAACATTGGTTTACACTCTTCTAGTTAATTTGTCTACCACCAAAGCGACTGGAATGGATAAAATTTCAGCTAAAATTCTACAAGTAGCAGCTCCAGTTATTGCACCTTCTCTTACTGAGATTTTTAATATGTCAATTGACTCGGATCAATTTCCTTCTGATTGGAAAGCTGCAAGGGTTATTCCATTGTTTAAGAAAGGTCAGCGGTCCATGTTGGACAACTATAGACCGATATCAATCCTTCCTGTAGTAAGTAAACTTATGGAAAGAATTATGTATGATCAAATGTATGAGTATCTTAACCAGAATAATCTTTTCTCAAAACACCAATTTGGTTTCAGACCTTATCATTCCACAACTACTACATTATTGGATTGTACGAACGAATGGTATACCAACATGGACCGTGGGCTGTATAACTTAGTTGTTTTTCTTGACCTAAAAAAAGCATTCGATACAGTCGACCACGAAATACTGTTAAGTAAGTTTGAAATGTATGGTTTCCAAACGAAAGCATTAAATCTTTTACGTTGCTATTTGACGCACCGAACTCAAAGTTGTCAATTGGCCAGTATACTCTCTGTGGAGAAAGAAATCATTTGTGGCATTCCTCAGGGAAGTATACTCGGCCCTCTCTTATTTATTATGTATATAAATGATTTGCCAAGCTGCCTAGAACGCACAACTCCAAGAATGTTTGCTGATGATACTAACTTAACGGCAGTTGGCAGAACAATTAGTGAGGCGGAAGAGAGGGCGAGCGTAGACATGAGGAATGTTCAGAAATGGCTTTGTGCAAATAAACTAAGTCTAAGTATAGCGAAAACCGAGTATGTTTTAATTGGAACACGACATAAAATAAGTAATATTGATACCCATCAAGGAGTTAAAATAAATAATCAATTGATTAAAAAAGTTAAAAATACCAAAGCTCTTGGAGTTGAATTAGACGAAAACTTGAGTTGGGAAAAACACATTAACCATATTAGCAGTAAAATATCATCAGGTATTGGGGCTATTAGAAAAATGAGGGAGTATGTCGAACAAGACATTTTGATAAAAGTTTATAATGCCTTAATCCAACCTTATTTTGATTATTGCTGTGAAGTATGGGATACACTTAATAAAGGCCTAAGCGAACGTCTACAGAAATTCCAAAACAGAGCGGCTAGGTTGATCATGAACTTAAAAAATTAACATGGTCAGTCTATTTTGGCACGAAAATCTCTAGGCTGGGTAACACTTGAAGAGCGTAGGGCACAAATGAAAGCCAGGCTCATGTACAAGACAGTTAATGGTTTAGCCCCCCAACGACTATGTGAAGCTTTCCAAAATCTGAATACCATTCATGACCATAATCTGAGAGGTTCTTCAACAAGGTTTTCTATTCCAAGACCAAAAACGGAATCCTTAAAAAAAGCTTCCAATATAGTGGGGCTAAACTATGGAATCAGATACCTGAAGAGATACGCAATTCGGTATCGTATAATTTGTTCTGTAAAAAGCTATCTTCCTCGACCTTAATCTCGACTTAAAGTAGTAGTTAATTTTTTGTCTAAATAGGTATATAATTGTATTTGTTATGTATGTAATATTAGAGCTAGTATATAAATAATAATTTGTAAGTACACATCCCTTTTGGAAATCAGCTTTTGCTGAAAAGGCCAATGTGTTTAAATAAAGTTGATCTATCTATCTATCTATCTATTATGCCGACTTGTTTGCTTTTTATCGCCGAGTCTCGCAAATATCATCCAGTTGTTGTACTTTTACATAATCATGAATGGCTAAAGAAGATTTCAAGCAAGTTTTGTGAAGTTTTGAAGCAGTGCAGTGTATTTTATCTTCGACATTGTGTCCTTCGGTAATTCGTCAAATTGCCGCCATGTTAATGGCTCGCCGCTTCTCTGCCCGATAAATGCCACTTCTTCGTCTTCGTATGTATTTAGATTACAGTATCCAAGAGTACTTCATTGTAGAATAGTCCCAATCGAAAATTTGATAAGATTATTTGTATTTGAAACGGTATAACCTCCCAAATGAAATTTACGATTATAATTTTAAAAAGTCATTTGAAAGTCACGCGCAATCTTCGCGTAAACTTCTCGTGGCTACTTAACAGGGGGGGGGGGGCGAATATTTTCACGAAACGTTTGTTCGACACCACAGCGAACCCAAGTAAATATATTATATTTATTGTATTTTTATGATTTATGATAAAAACAAGAAATATTTGCGTATTTTTGCCCTATTTTTCTGGAATCCTTTAAGCGTTAACTACAATAAAATCCGAGGGACTTTTGCACCGTCATTTCAAGGGTATTTTATACAGAATATGTACGTTTCAGCCCTAACACATCAATTTCTTTACTCTGCAGTGGGCTCTGACGTTAAAAATCTGATTGGTACTATCTGATAATATACTAAATGGCAAGTCAAAATATACTTTTGACAGATGTCAAAATATACTTTTGACAGATGTAAAAATATTGTTTCACTTCTATTCGAAATTCGACTGTCGAAGTAACCGATCGATTTGGAAAGGCAAAAAGTAGTAGAAAGTACGCGCTGCTTTTGTATTTTGGCAATATTCTGTTATTCAACTTATTGTGAGAGAGGTCTTTAAATATGAAGACTTTGGGGAAACTGAAAATCAGTAAAATGGTAAGAAACAATAAAAAGCACGTGTATTACAGCGCGACAATGTGCTGTACGTTTATTAAACAATTTTAATAATATATTTATTTAGTAAGATAGCATTGTTACTCCATTAGATTTGTAATTACGCTTTTTTTATAAAAATTACTTTGTTTTTTGAAGTGGTACTGTTTGACGGAAGTACAAGTTTTTCTTATCTGTCTTTTCTTATCTTTAAATTATAAATATTTGTACAATTACGTGTCAAATATGATCTCGCAGTGGAGTCAAAAACTAATGTGAATATAGCCTATAGGAATGAGCGTGTAGGACTTATCTCAGTATTTAAACACGTTCTATCAAACTGAATGGATGATTCCAGCTATAAACTAAAATTTGATCTAGGCAAGGAGAACAAAATCCTTCACCACAGCTAGAAAGAGCACGTTAAAATTAGTAAAATTTTAATGTTCGGTTGCGAAATGTTGTAAAATGAGGAAAATATATCCCTACGGCTACGAAATTTGCAAATTTTATATTAATTTGTATTAGTATTACGCACGATCGCGAGATTTGCGTAATACAAATTAATATACGTATACAAACTTTGCAAATTTCGCAGGGCTATATTTTCCGCATTTAACAACATTGCGCGGTCAAACTTTGCACTTTTGACCAATTATAACATGCTCTTTCTAGTTGTAGTGATGGATTTTGTTCCGCTTATTGCCTAGATCAAAATTTCCTAGCCTGAGTCTATAGAATATAGCTGGAATTGCATATTGTCCTTGGAACAGTTTCCTTGAATCAAACTTGGCCTGCAAGGACAATGTGTGTCCTTTAAAAACTATTTATTCAATAATAACGGTTTATTGACCGAGTGTGCTGTCTGTACTGTGAAATATCAGACCGAGGTTTTTTAGTATGGACCGAGCGACGAAGGAGCGAGGTCCATGCAAAAAGCAGAGGTCTGATGTTTCACAGTACAGACCGAACAAGCGAGGTCAATAATCGGTTTATTATATGGCTGAACTGAGTCTGTGTGAGCATATGCTTTTCGCGCGAATTAAATCTGCTATCGTCAGTTTCACTCAGTAACAATATACGGTAGGCATGCAGCTCAATCAAAAAGAATTTGGTTGTTTGAAATTTTTAGCTGTAAATATTAATGACACACAATTGGAAAATTAAAAAGCAAAAATTTTTTCTGTTTGCAAAAGCAAAAATTTCCCGCCAGATAAACGACATCCGGGACACCGGTCCAGATACGGAAAATACGGACCACGGTCCGGATATTGGTTTTTACGGACCGCTTGTCAACCAATCAGAATAGAGAATTTTCGGAAAAGCCATATAATAATAGTCTTTTTATAATAATGTGCATAAAGCGTGCTTTAAATATTAATTTGAATCGTTATATACGTTTATAGTTTGGCCTCAAAATCGTTGTCAATTTCCCGGAAATACGCAACATTAGGGATGGCCCCTTAGAAAAGTGATGGGGGGGGGGGATTTTCTAAGAGGCAATATTTTTTTTGTACACCTATAGAAGAATTTTTTTCTCACTTGATAGCTAGAATTATTTTTTAAGTAAAATTTATAGGCCTATCTTCCAAGCTAGGAATTTTTTTGCACTATGCCTGGGAAGATTTTTTCCCCTAATTTTTTTCTGGAAATAATTTTTTTTGGTTTTGCCCCCCCCCCCCCCTCTCTCCCATCACTTTTCTAATGGTCCGCCCCTTAGCTGTATAGGTGTCCCATACATAGGCGTAAGAGACAGGGGGCAGGGTGGGGCAATTGTCTCCCCCCCCCCCCACCAAGTTAGGAAACACACGGAAATTCGGGCAAATGGTAGCAAAAATCAAGAAAATTCGGGCAGATTTATCAAAAAGTATGTTAAATTCAGGCAATTTCATTACAATCCTCTATAAAAATTCGGGCAAACTTTCAACTGCCCCCTGGAAAGCATCAGCCCCGTTCGCCTATGATTCCATACATTGAGAAATAATTTAATTTCAGGATGAGATACCTCTCTCTATTTGCCCCACGGGCACACGTAAAAAATCATCAGTCAACCTGGATGAATGCATATTATGCCAGACAAAGATTTCGTCTGAATACTTATCGGGTGGAGAAACTGGCAGAGCGCGTATTGTTGCCCTTGCGAAAGAGGATAAAGGTGGCGATAATCGAGCAAATAGAGTTCTAGAACTAACAGTGCAAGAACAGGAGCTCATCAAATACCATTCATCGTCATGCTACAGGCGTTTTCAGAGAGATATGGAGAAGAAAAGAAAAAAATCCGACCCCGTAACCCAGTCGGAGACACGTGAACCGACATCTATGGACAGCAGCACGAGCGACGAGCGACGCAGCAAAAGGTTTAAGTCGAGTTCCGTTATTAATATCTGTGTAATATGTGGTTCAGATTGTAAAACCGTGAAGCAAAAGAAAATACACAAATTATTGAGAGTTTGTGAAAAGCCGAGGGCTCAAAAATTACTCAACGCTGCCAAGTTTTTTAAAGATCGTGTTTATACAGCCACAGCGGCAATGCATGAACCCGAAGATGTTAATTTTGCGGCTGATATCTACTATCACGGCTGCTGTTGTAAAGATTATTTCAACAAATATAACGCTGATATAGAAGAAATATTAAAAAGCCTTGAAGAAGAGGATTCCATGATCGCTGGAGACGAATCATTCAAGGAGCAGTTTTTAGCGCTTGGACTTGATTTTACCACCACTGCATGCAGTCTAACTTCTATCAGAGAGCGACTAAATGAACATTTACCAGTACCAGTTTCAAACAGAGCTGTAAAACATTTAATTATTGAATTGTATGGAGATACTGTCTGTTTTACATACCCTAGTAATAAGAGAATCTCTCAAATGTTTTTTTCTGTGAAGAGTAATCCTGCGTCTTTGTTGGAGTCTATGCGGCGAGTTTCACCTGTCCAACAAGTTGCGACCGAACTTGCACAGGAGCTAAAGGATTACAAGTTTGGCCTGGAACGGAGCTTTTGTGAACCCAGAGACCTTAAATTATCAACAGACGTACTTCTGAAGAACCCACCGGCAAAATGGGAAGAATTCTGTTCCTTTTTATTCAAGTCGAATCTGATCTGTCAGGTAAAACGAGATGTTGTTTTCCAAATCCTGCACTATATAATGAGTGGTGGAAAAGAACCGACCCCTTTTCATGTCATGGTTGCGGAAGGAGTTCACAGTCTGACAAGATCTAAAGAGCTCTTAACTGCCCTCAATCGCCATGGTATTTGTGTTAGCTACAACACAGTTAAGAGAATTGATGTGGACATCGCGGAGCAGATAATATTCACGGCAGGTGACAATAGAATACCACTTCCTCCTGTCCTAGAATCATCAAGCCCACTCAACGCAGCCATGGACAACTTTGACCGTAACGAAAGTACACTTGCTGGCACAGGTTCTACACACGACACCATTCTGGTTCTTTTTCAAAATGTCCCAATCAACAAAGAAAATCCATCTGACGAAAGTGACATTTCGACAAGACCTTTCTCCGCTCAGAGTAGAACTACAGTAAAGCTTAGATCTAAAGTCCGTTGTCAACAGCTTATCAGAATGGGAGCAATGAAAGAACGTGGGGAGATAGACGAGAATTTCGAAGTATCAGAGTCAGTTTTCAACCCGTATTCAACCTTTGCAGAAAGAAACGATCCTTCAACGTCCGAAACACCCACAACTGGCGCCTCCTCAACAACAGAATCCTCAGTAACATGTGATGATCTAAACACTTCTGCGACAATTTTAGAGCCTTCTGTTGAAGCAACAGGCGAAATGCCTAATGTCAATGTGATCGGAACATCAACCGTCACCGGAACGTCTACTGATTCATCTTCATCGACAACAGACCCTGTTTCATCAATCAGCCTTTGCAAACAATCAATGAAATCGATACGTTTGGACTACTTTCTTTGGTTAGTGAACCGCTTAAATGGAAAGGCAGTGGAGTTGGGCTATGTTGTCCCGGGATTTACAGCCTTGAGAAGTTCCATCGTGAATTTGAATTTCCATGCTACTACAAAGATTTTAACTCCAATCCTTCCATATCCAGCTACCACATACGATGCAATACTAACCACAATGATCAACTTTCAAGATGCCTTGAAACAGAAAGGTGATTCTTACGGTGGATTATGGGCTGATGAGAGTGTTTATCGTATTGCGAAGGAAATACAGCTTCTAAAACCAGAACTGTTCAATAACATATTTCTTGGTCTTGGTGGATTTCATATGGAAAAGATTGTTTTCGCGTGTCTTGGAGCGTATTTGGAACCATCAGGGATTTTTTCTGTTCTAGTCGAGACCGAGTGTTATGGCCCGGATACCATTAACAGCGTAATCTCCGGTTCCCATTATTCTAGAGCTCGCACTGCCCACTCAATGATACATGAAGTGCTCATGTCCATGATGTTCGAAGAGTTTATGGCGGAAAACCCCGAGAAAGAAATGGAAGTCGAGGGATTCGTGATTGATTGTCAATCCATTAACTTTAGTGGTGAAGTATGGAATGCCACGAAAGAACGAGTTGAAGCCACGGAAGAAGACTTCGAGCTATACCTACAAGATATGCCTTCGAAATCCAAGTCTTTTGCTTTTTGGAACACGTGTGTCTCCGACCTTTACCCAATAGCAAGAGATCTTACGAATTCCATGCGTTCTGGAGACTGGACACTGTACCTTAGTGCCGTCGAGAGAGCAACTTCACTGTTTTGCTTCTTTGGCAGAACAAACTACTGTAGATGGACACCAATGTTTCTACAAGACTGTTATCAACTGAAAGATAAGTTTCCTCTCCTCTACAAATCATACATGGACGGTGGATTCGTTATGAACGGTAACAGAAAAGGGAGTGGAGTTCCATTTGACCAAGCTCTTGAACAGTGTTACAACCGACCGGCAAAAGTTAGTGGCGGCATAATTGGGGTGACCAGAAAGAAAGACGCGGTGGCTTTGTGGGACATTATCAAACACAAGAAAGACCAGTATGTTCATCTTCTAAAGATGCAAGAGGATGTCGAAGGAGAGTTGTCACTTCATCACGACTTTAACCAGAGTACCGCAACAAAGATTTCTACAATAGTTCAGGAAATAGATTAATATCTTCGAAAAGTATGTGGTTCAATACTAGATCAAGATACACTTAAGAACGTCGTAACAGGGGAAATCATTACGGAAGTCAATGTGGATATGCTATTATGTTGCATTAAAGAAGGAACAGATGCTTATGCTAATTTTGTCAAAGATCGATTAAGAAGCAAGACAACATCTATCCATTCAACAATTAGCAGAATTAAGTTGAAGACCTCAAAGAAAACATCGCGTTTGACTTCCAAACTGGACATCAAGGAAGAAACGATCAAGGCTCTGATGTATGTAGAATATGCACGCCACCGTGGTTTCACCGTTGAAAAGCTACTCGTGCATGAGATTACCAGTTCAGCTTTCTTTTTGGTTGACAAAGATGGTTTTTTGAGGAAGAGCACCAAATCTCAACTTGGATCTGAGTTATTGAAGTTGTGTCCACAAATCAATCCCAAAGACCAAGAAAAAACTCCATCAACGAACGCGTATATAATCGATTTTATGGCTTTGGTTAGAAAAGTCCCCTTGAAGAAACTTGAACCACCTGTGAAGACATTCCACGATCTTGCCGTTGCCTTGACTGCTATGATCACCAATACCGCATGCAACTGTGAAGAGATCCACATTGTTTTCGATACTTATAAAGAAGACAGCATCAAGAATGTCGAACGAAAGAGAAGAGGGAAAACTAAACAAATGGTTGTGCTTGATGTTATATCACCGAATCAGAAAGTTCCAGTGGTATTAGAGAACTTTTGGGCTTCTTCCGTCAGCAAAACGGCTTTCCAGGCTTTCTACGTTGAGTGGCTTACTACCAATTATCAAGGGAATAAAGTACTTTATCTTGGTATATCTCCAAAGGCGTGGCGTGTTTCAAGTGGACGTGCTTCGCCGTTTCCTCGTCTAGATTGAACACATGAAGAGGCAGACGATCGGATGATGTTTCACATACAGGATATTTTATGTCACCGACTTGGCCAAACCACAATTACCTTACTGTCAGGCGATACCGATGTCTTCGTATGCTTGTTATACCATCTTTCAATTAATTGGCTTCATCAAGACCTCACAGAACTTTGGCTTATCCGTAACTCAGGTGTGAAACGATCAATTTTACCTCTCCATGAAATATGCACCACCCTTGGTAGAGATTTACTTAAATGTCTTCCAGCACTCCATGCACTTACTGGATGTGATACAACCAGTAAGATTTCAACAAAACTTTCTGCACTAAATACCATTCGCAAACGTGATGATGCTTCCTTGATACTAAATTTCGATTGTCCACCACCAATGACAGACAGCGCGATAGAGCTTGCAGAATTATTCTTGGTTAAGTGCCTGAAACCATCAACTGAATTGGAAACTTTTGATGAACTACGTCTCGCGGCATTTGACAGTAATTCTCTTAAATTGGATTTCGAGAAAACTGTTTGCACTTCAACGAATGCACGGAAACACATTCAAAGGAGTTACTACCAAATGCAACTGTGGATTCAAGCCCCATTTAGAGATGCTTCTCTACTTATGAATGCAGAATCTTACGGTTTCGAAAGAATTTACGGGGTACTACTTCCTGAGATTGTGATTAGTAAACCAGACAGTCTTCCTGATCCATGTAAATGCGGAAAGTGTGCTAGACAAAATGTTTGCCCATGCAGGGTTGCCGGGATAAAATGTTGCAAGTATTGCAAATGCAAGTCTGGGGAAGATTGCAAAAATCCAATCACAGAATAAATCTCGTTATGGTTCAAGATGATCTAAATTAAACATTATACTGTATGATCTAACGTAAGATGATCTAACGTAAATAATATATAACCTTCTTCGTCCACACTGCTGGCTCAAGATGATCTAGAGCAAATATTATCTAACTTTTTTCGTCCAGTTGCTGGTTCAAGATGATTTAATTTAATTAAACATTATATAACCTTCTTCGTCCACTGCACTGATGGTTCAAGACAATCTACATTTATTAAACATATGAACTTCTCGTCCACATTGCTGGTTCAAGATGATCTAACGTAAACATTATATAACCTTCTTCGCCCACGCTGCTGGTTCAAGATGATCTGAAATAAATATTAACCTTTTTCGTCCACATTGCTGGTTCAAGATGATTTAACGTAAACGTTAACCTTCTTCGTCCAGACTGTTGGTTCAAGATGATCTAAATTAATTAAACATTAGATAACCTTCTTTGCCCACGCTGTTGGTTCAAGATGATCTAACGTATACATTATATAACTTTTTTCGCCCACGTTGCTGGTTGAAAATGATCTAATTTAATTAAACATATGAATTTCTCGTCTACATTGTTGGTTCGAGATGATCTAACGTAAACATTATATAACCTTCTTCGTCCTCACTGCTGGTTCAAGATGATCTAAAGTAAATATTAACCTTCTTCGTCCGCACTGCTGGTTCAAGATGATCTAAATAATTAAACATTATATAACCTTCTTCGTCCACGCTGCTGGTTCAAGATGATCTAACGTCAACATTATATAACCTTCTTTGTCCACGCTGCTGGTTCAAGATGATCTAACGTAAACATTATATAACCTTCCTCGTCCACGCTGCTGGTTCAAGATGATAACGTCAACATTATCTAACTTTTTTTGCCCACGTTGCTGGTTCAAGATGACCTAACGTCAGCATTGTCTAACTTTCTTCGTCCAGGATGCTGGTTCAAGATGATCTAACCTCAACATTTGTCTTCTTTGTACACGTTGCCTGTTCAAGATGATCTAAAGCAAACATTATATAAGCTTCTTCGTCCACACTGTTGGTTCAAGATGATCTAAAGCAAACATTCTCTAAACTTTTTTCGTCCGCGTTGCTGGTTCAATATGATCTAATTTAATTAAACATTATATAACCTTCTTCGTCCACTGAACTGCTGGTTCAAGATGGTCAAAATTAATTAAACATTATATTACATTTCTCGCCCACGCTGCTGGTTCAAGACGATCTAAATTAATTAAACATTATATAACCTTCTTCGCCCACGCTACTGGTTCAAGATGATATAACGTCAACATTATCTACCTTTTTTTCGTCCACGTTGTTGATTGAAGATGATCTAACGTCAACATTAACCTTTTTCGTACACATTGCCTGTTCAAGATGATCTAAAGCAAACATTATGTAACCTTCTCGTCCACACTGGTGGTTCAAGATGATCTAAAGCAAACATTATCTAACTTTTTTCGTCCACTGCACTGCTGGTTCAAGATGATCTAAATTAATTAAACATTATATAACATTTCTCATCCACGCTCCTGGTTCAAGATGATCTAAAGTGGCCTAAATATTAACCTTCTTCGTCGACACTGCTGGTTCAAAATGATCTAAATTAACTAAACATTATATAACCTCCTTCGTCCACGCTGCTGGATCAAGATGATCTAAAGTAAACATTATATAACCTCGTTCGTCCACGCTGCTGGTTCAAGGTGATCTAACGTAAACATTATACGTAACCCCTTTCGTCCACGCTGTTGGTTCAAGATGATCTAACATATACATTATATAACTTTTTTCGCCCACGTTGCTGGTTGAAGATGATCTAATTTAATTAAACATATGAATTTCTCGTCCGCATTGTTGGTTCAAGATGATCTAACGTCAACATTATATAACCTTCTTCGTCCACGCTGCTGGTTCAAGATGACCTAACGTCAACATTGTCTAACTTTCTTCGTCCAGGATGCTGGTTCAAGATGATCTAACCTCAATATTTGCCTTCTTTGTACACGTTGCCTGTTCAAGATGATCTAAAGCAAACATTATATAACCTTCTTCGTCCACACTGCTGGTTCAAGATGATCTAAAGCAAACATTATATAACCTTCTTCGTCCACACTGCTGGTTCAAGATGATCTAAAGCAAACATTATATAACCTTCTTCGTCCACACTGCTGGTTCAAGATGATCTAAAGCAAACATTCTCTAAACTTTTTTTTTTCATCCGCGTTGCTGGTTCAATATGATCTAATTTAATTAAACATTATATAACCTTCTTCGTTCACTGAATTGCTGGTTCAAGATGGTCTAAATTAATTAAACATTATATTACATTTCTCGCCCACGCTGCTGGTTCAAGACGATCTAAATTAATTAAACATTATATAACCTTCTTCGCCCACGCTACTGGTTCAAGATGATATAACGTCAACATTATCTACCTTTTTTTTGTCCACGTTGTTGATTGAAGATGATCTAACGTCAACATTAACCTTTTTCGTACACATTGCCTGTTCAAGATGATCTAAAGCAAACATTATGTAACCTTCTCGTCCACACTGGTGGTTCAAAATGATCTAAAGCAAACATTATCTAACTTTTTTCGTCCACGTTCCTGGTTCAACATGATTTAATTTAATTAAACATTATATAACCTTCTTCGTCCACTGCACTGCTGGTTCAAGATGATCTAAATTAATTAAACATTATATAACATTTCTCATCCACGCTCCTGGTTCAAGATGATCTAAGGTGGCCTAAATGTTAACCTTCTTCGTCGACACTGCTGGTTCAAAATGATCTAAATTAACTAAACATTATATAACCTTCTTCGTCCATGTTGCTGGTTCAAGCTGATTTGGCATAAACATTATATAAACTTCTCCGTCCAGGTTGCCGGTTCAATATGATCTGACATAAACATATTCTAACCTTCTTCGTTCACGCTTCTGGTTCAAGAGGATCTAATGTAAACTTGTTAAACGTTGTACAGCTGTTCCATATTATGATCTACAATGAACATTATACATTATTAAGTTACCTTTGCCGCAGCGTGTTCCATATGATGATGAACGATGAACATTATATATTAAGTTACTTTGTGCTGCTGTTCCATGTGACGATCAATGACGAACATTATGCATTATTATACTTTGTGCCGTTGTTCCATATGATGATCTACGATGAACATTATACATAATTAAGTTACTTTGTGCCGCTGTTCCATCTGATGATCTACGATCGATGAACATTATACATTATTAGTTATACTTTGTGCCGCTGTTCCATATGATGATCTACGATGAACATTATAGATTATTAAGTTACTTTTTGCCGCTGTTCCATATGATGGTCTACGATGAACATTATAGCTATATTATTAAGTTACTTTGAGCTGCTGTTCCATATGATGGTCTATGATGAACATTATATATTACTAAGTTACTTTTGCCGCAACCTGTTCCATATGATGATCTACGATGAACATTATATATTATTAAGTTACTTTGTGCCGCTGTTCCATATGATGGTCTACGATGAACATTATATATTATTAAGTTACTTTGTGCTACTATTCCATATGATGGTCTACGATGAACATTATATATTATTACTTTGTGCTGCTGTTCCATATGATGATTTACGATGGACATTATACATTATTACTTTGTGCCGCTGTTCCATATGATGGTCTACGATGAACATTATATATTATTAAGTTAGTTTGTGCTGCTGTTCCATTATGATGATTTACGATGGACATTATACATTATTACTTTGTGCCGCTGTTCCATATGATGGTCTACGATGAACACTATACATTATTAGTTACTTTGTGCTGCTGTTCCATATGATGATCTACGATGAACATTATAGATTATTAAGTTACTTTGTGCCGCTGTTCCATAAGATGGTCTACGATGAACATTATATATTATTACTTTGTGCTGCTGTTCCATATGATGATCTACGATGGACATTATACATTATTACTTTGTGCCGCTGTTCCATATGATGGTCTACGATGAACAGTATATATTATTAAATTACTTTGTGCTGCTGTTCCATATGATGATCTACGATGAACATTATACATTATTACTTTGTGCTGCTTCTGTCACGTTGTGTTGCACTTGATGATCTACACCTACGATCTACACAGTTACTTCTTCCTGCTGTTTCACTGATCTACCTGAAACAATGCTTTGACTCTGATCAATGTTTTTGACAACATTTTTAACTCCGCCGTTGCCGGTCCCAAGCCCGGATGAGAAAGGAGGAGGGTTAGACAAGGGGTCAGCAGAAATACTCTGTTAATCTACTCTAATCTGTTAATCTACTCTAAAAGACTTGGTTAATCGAACCTGAATGCGTTTATCGGCATCTCCAAGAATTAACAGGTGGTGAAATTGACAGCCTGATTTGATATTGTTGGAATTGCACAGATATGGTAAGGTAAGTGAAAGAACATTTTGATATTTGTCAAAAGTACCCAATCAGATTTTTAACGTCAGAGACTGCAGAGTAAAGAAATTGATGCGTTAGGGCTGAAACGTACATATTCTGTATAAAATACCCTTGAAATTACGGTGCAAAAGTCCCTCGGATTTTATTGTAGTTAACGCTTAAAGGAATCCAGAAAAATAGGGCAAAAATACGCAAATATTTCTTGTTTTTATCATAAATCATAAAAATACAATAAATATAATATATTTACTTGGGTTCGCTGTGGTGTCGAACAAACGTTTCTCGGCGAGTATTTACCCCCCTTGTAAATAAAAGTCACCATTAAAATCCTAATAAAATAACCTTTCGAACGGGGGGTCAAGTGCCGTCAGAGCATTACACAAACCGAAACAATCATATATTTACTCACCGCTTGGCCAAAGATTCTAGATTTTATATCTACAAGATCTTGAATATCTCTTGAACTTTTCGTCATTTTCTGAACGGCTATATGTGTAAAATACTCTTTGTATCCAAGCGCTTTCGTGTAGAAAGTTTGGTATGTATACGCCGACTAGAAATATTTATTTTGAATTTTTCAAGGTATCGGGTTTTAGTACGTTTTACTCGCACTTGCGAACATTGCGCAATAATTGGCCAATAAGAAGCTCCTGTTGGCCGGTATGACGTCAAACTCACGCGTGTAGGTGCAATTTGACCTTGCGAATCCATTTCTGGCCTTTCCAGGGTCATATGATACAAACGTCGCATTGTTTTGACGGTTTTCAGACGTATTTCCGGTTGGGATTAACTCACTTCGAGCTCACAGTCGGACAAGAAATGGAAATATATTGATAAAAGATACAGATTTGAAGATACAGGCTTGCAAATAACACTCTAAATAGTGTTTTTGATGGGGATTCGAACAAGACTATAACAAAGACGATATGTGCGAAGGGGCCGAAGTTATTTTCAGCGAAAGGTATGGCTAGTCTATATTTTGTTCAGACAATTGCGTAATTTGATACAATATTATCGTGTTTGACTTTCAAAGGCCCATAAATCGTTACAATGTTAATAATGACTATAACTATCGTTTGGAACTAGTCTATCTTTTATTTCTGAATCGATTGGTGGTATTTCTGTCTTCATAGCATGCACTAAACCGAAGGTATAAAATTTTATAGCCGTCGATCGCTCAGGATCGACGCGATATGGCCTGTGGCGAGAAGGAGTTTTAAGTAGCCACGAGAAGTTTACGCGAAGATTGCGCGTGGCTTTCAAATGACTTTTTAAAATTATAATCGTAAATTTCATTTGGGAGGTTATACCGTTTCAAATACAAATAATCTTATCAAATTTTCGATTGGGACTATTCTACAATGAAGTACTCTTGGATACTGTAATCTAAATACATACGAAGACGAAGAAGTGGCATTTATCGGGCAGAGAAGCGGCGAGCCATTAACATGGCGGCAATTTGACGAAATACCGAAGGACACAATGTCGAAGATATTAAAAATACACTGCACTGCTTCAAAACTTGCTTGAAATCTTCTTTAGCCATTCATGATTATGTAAAAGTACAACAACTGGATGATATTTGCGAGACTCGGCGATAAAAAGCAAACAAGACGGCATAATATGGCTGAAATCGTGTTTTCGTGGGGGGTAAGTGAAATAAAATGTATTATATTTAAAGAAAACAACAACAATCCTTATGAAAATTACAATAGTTATATTAAATTAAGCATAGTTTTTTATCCCATGAGATTTTTTTAGGAAATAAGGATATTTAATTTCTGCCAGGCATATTAGTTATTTTATGCATAATCAGCAATTTACCTGGGGTGATGCATGGTCATTTTCTTGTAAAATATTATACTTAGACAAATTTTTCCTTCCAATGATCACCCCTAAAAGCAACCCTTCTAAACACTATAAGCACTTCAGAAAGGCTTTTGCTTTTCGGAAGTTAGAGCTATGTCGGCACTGCCGTTTCAGGGCGGGGACATTTTCAGGACTTTCGTCCCGGATTCAGGTTTTGGCACATATGCCATGTTGACCGCCATGGTCATTTTACCCTAAAACAGTTGAGATTACCTGTGCTAAATGAAATGCATACAAACTCATATACAGGTCCTAGACTACGGTGAATATTCACCGAGACGAAGTCGACGTGAATATTCACCGTAATCACTGAGCCTGAGGCGAATAATTGTTTTAGCATAAATTTTTAATGAAAAAAATAAAATATCCAAATATCGGTTCAATTAAAATTCAGAAATAGAACTGTTTTCGGCCTGTTCACGGTTTATACTGTCACTAACAGTGTTGCAGTGTTTCTTGTACGCACACGCTTTCAAAATGGCTTCTTGTGCGACTTTATTGCTTTATTACAAAGTTGTTCTTCTCGATTTGTGCTTGGAATATAAACACAATAAGGGAATGACTCTTTCAAAATTAAAAATAGTTTCTGTTTAGCATTAATTTCTTCAGGAAATGGCTGAGGAATTTGGCAAAATGAAATGTAAAACTATTTCGTTCGAAATAAAGTTTTAATAACACTTTTTACTTTACAAGTTTCGAAAACACAATACAGCAGTGAGAACACCTTACAGCACAATGAAAACATGACATATCAAAAGAAATAGTATCGTACAAATTGGGAAATTTATAGGGATACAAAACAAAATTGTTTTAAAAAGAATATCACGGCTTTTCCCAACAGTCGGGATAGTTTTTGCTATTTGTTTGAAGCGAATGTTTCGGAGTTTTAAATAAGTTTTAAATTGTCCGTGAATATGTTTGACATAGTAAAATAATTAAAAAATCCTACCTTTCAAGTTAAATACAACATTTTGTGCTTTTTTCGTTTTCTGGGACGATTTTTTCAATATTTTGTCGATTTTGAAACCAAATTTGCCGAATCATTCTTTTTGAAAAGCATTATTTACTAGTCTGCTGGTAAATAATGCCTCAGATTTACTAGTCAACTAACCAATCAGAACCACAGGGGGTCCAACTAAGAGCTGTGTTATGAGTATGAATAAAACATTAATAAATTCGTAATATGAATAAAACATCATAACGTAATATATTTAAATTATTGCACTTACTTGTATAAATCATAAGAGCTTGTATTTCCAGTGAATAGCTTTAAACAGGGCGCTTATATATGTTTATTTATTTATTTAGCTTTGCCAACTAGGGCAGGGTCACCACAACAGCATATGCCAATTACTGTGGGCCCTTTTTACCTAACCCACCCTGTCAACTTTCCCTGTGGGAGGAAACCGGAGTACCCGGGGAAAACCCACGGCTTTCGGCAGAGCGTTGACTTTTTTACTCTTTTCACATGTTCAGTCGTTCAGAAACATTGCTTCGAAAGATTGTTCAAATATGTCCAATAAATTGACAAAACGAAAATATTACACGACGTTACTTCGAAAAAAACAGCAGAGATTGCGGGCGCGCGAGCGAAAAGGCGAGGGAAGAAATAAATAAAAGGGATGAAACAAATATCACGTGACTTTTTAAAATGCTTCTAGACTACCCGTTTAAGCTTTTTGTGGGGTTTTTAAGGCTCAGTCGATGTTCTCTTACATGAACAAGCCTAGTCATTACTAAAAAGCACTGATCAATCTAATTTATGTGATTTATAACAGCGAGCATTCTTGGCCATTATCGCGAGATGTGTTCCATAAGTAGCCTGTTCTCGTGACGTATGACGAAATAATAATAAAACTAAATAATGTAAAAAAAAACGTTGGTTGCTACATTTAAATATTTCATATTAGCCGGTATAGCTAAACATTGTTTATTTTCATTAATTAAGCGCTTAGGCGTTGTTGGAGTTGGCAGGAGGCGTTTTGGAATTTTCCGAGAGAACAGGCTACTTATGGAACACATCACACGATCGCATTACCGGTGTTTCATGCCTTCTATTAATATCTATTACCCTCGCCTTCCGCTCGCGCCCGCAATCCTTGCTGTTATTTTCGTTGGAACGTCATGTAATATTTTCGTTTTGTCAATTTATTCGCCATATTTGAACAATCGTTTGAAGCAATGTCAGCAATGTTTCTGAACATATATAAGCGCCCTGTTTGAAGCTATTCACTGGAAATACAAGCTCTTTTGATTTATACAAGTATAAATCAAAAGAGCTTGTATTTTTATAAATCTATATGTTTTATTCATATGACGATTTATAATGTTTTATTCATACTCATAACACAGCTCTTAGTTGGACCCGCTGTGTCAGAACGCGCGAAAGCTCATATGATATGCAAAATTTATACTAAATAGAATTATTAATTTACAGTGGAATATTAAGTATTTATTACGAACAGATTAATGAAACAAAACTCAAAAGATTTTTTTTTCGGAAAGATGCGATTGAAAATAAAACGAGCTTGGGATATGGAAAACCGGAGAATCGTCTGATATATATTAGTCCGAGATATAGAGTAATCCGGAACTCCGGGTTTTGTATTGATGAATTCGATTAACTGGTTGAAAAAAGTACGGAAAGCATCAGGAAGCAAGTCCTTGCAATACGAAAACATGAACATACCTAAATTAAATAAATTTATAATGTCACCAAATTTCAGAATTTTCAATTCTTTAAATAACGGATCAGTATATGTGCATCGTATGGACAATGGTTGTCCCGCACATATGAGATTGGGTTCGATCCTCACATCGGACTTATGACACTTATGTAACAACGCTCTACCAAAAGTCGTGGGTTTTCTCCGGACATTCCGGATTGAATGTGACACAAAATACCTACAATCTCAGAAATAGCGAAAATGATTTAACTCTTCCAAAACCTAGAACAGAATATCTAAGAAGAAACTTTAAGTACAGCGGCGCTATGTTATGGAATGACCTTCCGTCTGCAGCTAAATCGGCGGATACTCTCGATTGCTTCAAAAGAGAGATATGTGCAATCTATAGAGGAAGATTCTGTGCTATACGGGCTAATAAAACTCTTGTATATAGTATTTTTAAATTGTAACTTTTTAACTTATTTATTTTCTTTGTATTGTTTGTGTGACGCTCCTCGTGGAAATCAGCACTATGTTGACGAGGCAAGCGTGTTTAAATAAAGTTTTTACCTACCTACCTACCTACCTACCTACCTACCTACCTACCTTTCCTCCCACAATGAATGTTGATAGGGTGGGTTGGGATTCGCCCCCTTACTGACCCTTTCACCGTTCTTGTGCTCCATGATCAGACATGAGTCATAATGTGGCTGCCAGCGGCGCCCTTAGTAAGCCTTTGACTGGATCAGGTTGAGCTGCGTCCTTCGCAATTCAGCTCTCAGATGCAAGTAGGGATGATTAGCACACCCACTTCCTTACTCACTCACTCACTTACTTATTTAGTATTAGTCCTATTTTACCGCTCTGGTTGAAGTAGTCATATACGCGCATACCAGCCTAGACCGAGGGCCTTATATTTCAACGCTTTTTTTCCCGTGAGAAAACTGGAACCTAGGCTATTTGGGGACGAGGCGAAGGAATTGGAAGAAGTAACCGATATTTAGAATAATTGTCTATATATCGAAATACTGCAACAGGTATTTAGAAAATAAATATGGATATCTATTGATAGAATATTCATTACCTGTAGTGGCGTTCTGTTCTTACTGTCACGGGAATCAATATTTGCTCCGTACCCTAGTAACATCTTAAGAGATTTGCACCCGTCATTCTTTGCTGCATAATGTATTGGCAGTTGTTGTTCGCCGTAAGTTGTGATATTAATATCAGCCCCATGTTTCACTAGAAAACGAACCATGTCGGCATAGTCTACTGCAGCAGCCACATGCAGTGGGGAACGTCCAAATTTATCTTGCTGGTTTAAGTCAGCACCTGGAAGAGCCGAATCAAAGATTGCCATGGCTTGTGTAATACATTAACTAGCCCCCCCAGTATATCACATAATAGTTGCAAATGCTAGAAAGACAACATCTCATGCGAAATATATGTTGATGATTAAATGGTTTTAGTTTAATTACATAGGCGATTATTGAAAATTCTCTACGCTGATTGGTTGCCGTTGAGGTGATTATAACGCGATAATCACTTAAGTGATTTTCAAAATGGCGGCCGAAGTCGTTTTGTCAATTAAGGTGGCTCAATACAGTTTAAAAAAAAATGGAAAATTCACGATTTAGATGCGTATTTTTGAACAATTATTACTTGTTGATAAACAAAAAGTACCTTACTTATATAAAACAATATCTAAAGAGTTTGAATTTTTGCACAAAAGTTACGCCCCTGTCGTTGCTATGGAAACAATTACGTTTCAAGATGGCGGATATTTTGGCTTAATTAAAGTAATTTAACTCGTAAACGGCATCGGTGATCCCCCAATTTTAATTTAAAAAATGATTTCTCTTACTAAAATCAATTATTTTGACAATTTAAAAAAATTCTATGGAGCCAAAAAAAATTATTATGAATAATCGCCTTTACGTAATTTAAAAATTTTTGGCTCCACATACTTTTTTTTCAATTGTCAAAATAATTGATTATACTAAAAGAAATAGTTTTTTAAAAAAATAGTTTTTTTAAATAAAATTTGGGGTCACCGATGTCGTTTACGAGTTAAATTACTTTTAAACCAAAATATCCGCCATCTTGAAACGTCATTGTTGCCATCGCAATGGCAGTGGCGTAACTTTTATGCAAAAATTCAAACTCTTTAGTCTTTAGATGTTGTTTTATATTTAATAAGGTAATTTTGTTTATCAACAAGTAATAATTGTCCAAAATTACGCATCTAAATCGTGAATTTTTCGTTTTTTTAAAAACTGTATTGAGCCACCTTAAATGACGAAAAAATGTGTATTTTTTATTTTTTTCCAAACAATCACCTATGAAATTATACTAAAACAATTTTTCACCTCAGGCTCGGTGATTATCGTGAATAAAAACCTCGACTTCGTCTCGGTTTTTATTCACCGATAATCACCTCGCCTTAATTCGGCGAATAATTGTTAAATATAATTTCATTCCGACCATTTTGCAATTGAATACTGGTCCTCTAATTACTTAGGCTACACAATGTCTTACACAAGTACGTATCCCATGACCTATTTTACACCAAAAACTGTAACGAATTAAATATTGGGTGAAGGTGGGGGCATCTTGAAAATAAAGGTCTCGCGATTGGAGCGGCTCTAAAAAAGTTCAATATTTGGTATTTATCACCCCCGCCTCTTTTTAATCACGAAAACGATTCAACATACTAAAAGAAATCATGCTATAAAATAAAAAATGGGGGTCACCGACCTTATTTTCAATTAAATTACTTTAAACCAAAAATGTCCGCCATGTTGAAACGTCATTGTTGCCGTAGCAGCAGCTGTTAGGAATTTGCTTTTCAACAAATAATTATTGTCCAGAAATTCATGTCCAAATCCGAAAAAAACGTGGGTAGCTTTAAAACTTCTTTGTCCTGGCTGGTGTTCCCGACATAGACCCAAAATATTATATATGTGATCAAAAATATTATATGTGATCAAATAATTTTATGTTTTTATATTGTACTTACCATTTTCTAGCAAGAACAAAGCAACATCCAAATTCCACGAGCGCGCGACTTCGTGAAAAATCGTTTGCCCATTTCTGTCTGTACTATTCACATCCGCCCCATTTTCAATCAAAGATTCCACGAAATCAAAATCAAAGATATCATCATTGTTGTTCGAGTTTGCCAATGATGCCAGGTAATGAATCAGAGCGTGGTTACGAACTTTCTGTGCTTCGTGCATACCATCCTCGATGTTATCCTCCAACGCACTTTCAAGAACAGCATGCATTGCTGCATTTGATCGCTTTACTCCTGATAACGATCGAATAAAATTGAAATGAAAATGCGAAAGGAACTTCACAAAAGATACTCATTTTCTAACCATAGACAAATACCAAAAAAATATTTGAGCACAGCCTTGAACTCCGTAAAAGATATCGTACAAAACCATCCTCCTGAAAATCGTACCTCCTGAAAAAGATTCCTGCAAAGCTTCATATTTATATATAGACTCACCAAAAATATCCTGCTAGCAAATTATGGGGGGGAAAGAAAAATCCCTCACAATCCCGAGAGCATACAGAAAATATCAAGCCCGAATGAATTGCCCAACTGTCCCTCCCCCCCTAATTATATAATGGTCCGCCCCTAAACCAACACTTCACTACTCTCCAAAAGTTACCTGGTAGTTCTTTAAGCAACATGTGTTCATAAGGTTTATGGCATTCACCAATAGAGGAACGACGAGTGTTGTAACGATTCAGTTGTCGTCCTGGTTTTTCACTGTTATTCATGATTGGATATATTTTAATTTCCTGCATATAAAATAATTATGAACATCATATCAATTAAAGTTGAAATAATGAGCTTTATTAAAACGCTAGTAAATCCCCTGTATAGTAGGAACAGGGCTGCCAAGAAGTTGCGCGGGCCCGGGACGTAACTTTCCCAGGGGCCCAATGATGTCAGAATTGTAAAACATGAGAAGCGGTGTTTTACAATATATTGTACTTTATTGCTTATTATCCGGGACTGACGCGGCTAGGAACTATATCCTCGGTTTAGTACTCTTGCATCAAGAAAGATTAGGAGACGTACGTCGTTGCTTTGGGGGCCCTGTTGACGCAGGTCCGGAACAAATTGCCCCCTCCCTTCCACCCCTTCTCGGCGGCACTGGATAGGAACGCAGCTGCCAGATGTTTGAACGACAGCCAATTGGCCGACAGGATTAAAATTGACAAACCCTCAATCAATCGACTGGACTGTTGATGAGCCAAATTTAAAAAAAGTCTCCAAATATATGTTCGTGATTAAGCTGTTTCTTAACGAGATGTCTGTCGTCATGCAAATACATGCAAAGATGTCTGCAGATGGATTCGTGCAATATCAAAGGAAGTTTATATCGTGACCATACACTGTTACACTCTAGTCACGCTCATACGTGGAAAACAACTTCAATTACTCATGTTTATAAGCACGGTACATATTACGCTCTGCTGAAACGAGAATTACTGAGGGGTGTGCAAGAATCCCTAAAAATCTCTAGAAGCTCCACAAAATCCCAAATTGTGGGACCCAAAATCAAAATATTTCCACGGATTTGTCGAAATATAATAGAATTTCGTGCACTTTTTTGTACGAACACTCCTCAATTGTGACCCTCTCTATTATACTCACTTCAAACGTTTCACTTCAAACGACGAATCCAGAATAAGAAGCCATCATGGATTAGAAAGAAATGCGAATCACTGGATCATAAACTTGCGTCAACATCATTTATATAGGCTAGTATATTTATTTCGACAGCACGATAGTCGATACAACGACATCGTATGAAACGAAGACTCGCCACGATCTACAGATGTTTTAGGCAGCGTTTACACTGTACCGTTTTCGTAACGTTCTCGTATTGTTCCTAATCCTCAAGGGAACGCAAGACAATAGTCTAGTTCTCTCGAACAATACGAGAACGCTACGAAAACGGTACAGTGTAAACGCTGCCTGATATGTTGGACCATGATGGATAAAACACGTCAAGAACAAACTTAATACACTCTTCTGGAAAGTACGTCATTTTAGTTATACAGGGTGTCCCAAAAAATGTCCCCTATCATATTTTGTGGTACTACATCGTTACCTGTTATCGAATATTCAAATTTTTTCATTTTTTTTATCAATGAACATATTATGTTAATCGTTGCATTTTTTCGCACCAAAATATTTAACCGTCCGCCTTCTAGAGTTACTTAAGATGGCGACACCAATATTGCCACTTGTCCAAATTGTGGATAATAGGTCAGTTAAACATATTACGGAACGTAATAAAATATTTTAATGGTAAATGGCTACATATCTTTTCTAAAACTTGTAATTAGTTGTAGCCAAAATCGCGAATTAATTTTCTGTAAAAATAATGAAGCAAATCCCCAGAAAAGGGGAAAGACTAGTGCTGAAATCCCAACATTTGCTCTTTCATGGAACAAATTGAACGGAAAACAGCAAATTTAAGGCATTTTCCCAACCTTAGCTTTGCCTTTGTCAATTCGCCAGGGATTTTTCATCTTTTTTCATTAATTTCTACAAGAAACAAAAGTTTAATGATAGAGATAAAAATCATTTTGTTTTTGAGCACGCAGAAAGGTGGGTAGAAACTTTAGAAATCCTTCTACAAAGCTTGCATTATTTTTAACCTAATTTCTGTACTTTGGACGGGTTGCAAAATTGGTGTCGCCACCTTAAGTATCTCTAGAAGCCGAACGGTAGTGAGATAAATACTACGATTAATATAATATGATTGTTTTTCAACCCACTGAAAAAAATTGAACCTTTGATGAAATATAGCGGAGTAATACCACCAAATATGACAGGGGACATTTTTGGGGGGGGGGGACACCCTGTAGAGCCTCGTTTTCGTACATGTGACATTAGAGACCTTACGATTTTAGGACGGCAACGCGACGGCAACGGCTGCCAATACAATAGATCATCGAAAAGAATTGAGTAATTACAATGTATGAATAATTTAGACATTCTCCTTGCTCTGTCTACAACACCAAATCACAGATTTTCACGTGTTGGTACAACGGCTGCATTCCAAGCCAACAAGTGCCACTTCAAACTGTGTTTAGCAGAACTCTTCCCAACCATAAAACCAATGTCTTCAACTTCTAAAACTGTATTAAATTCATACGATTAATAATATACGACAAACTATCTTTACTACCATTTATTTGAAGGAGTTTGTTTTGACCGTCGCCGTCGCGTTGCCGTCCTAAAATCGTAAGGTCTATATTAGTCAAACCCGAACGTTAATATTGCGGAAACGAAGCTCTATAGCTAAAGTGACGTACTTTCCGAAATTGCATTCTCATACCATAATACTTCAAATGCAAATTACATGCATTCCGTCCGGCTCTGCCGGCTTGCTAACAATTAAGTGTTTAAATGACAAAATATTCATCTCACTAAGGCAAATCCCAGCTCTTTCTGTTATTACCCAATTGTACAATGACATAAACACAATCTGAATCGCACGGAAAAACTATCTAGTTTTAAGTTCCTCGATCACTTCAACCATATCGTACCGTAGCATTTTCTAGTTTTGTGTCGAAGTCATTAGTCGCACACTACCGCTCAGGAAACAAAGAAATACGCTACGTTTCGGTACGATACGATTGAAGTGGAAAACTGGCTTAACTCATCCAAAGGCAAAGATAATTTTCGCGCTGTCGTATCCCCTCACACCGCCCATTCCAGTGTAAAACACCCTTCATTAAATTTTATCTCATAGCTTAGTAAGTCAAACTTTCATAGGAAATCGAGAGTTTACCACAGACCTGGCTCAAATAATCACACTCACGATAATTGCGTAAGGACACTTTGTTGAAACTGGTTGAACAAAATATCATGTTGACAACGAAATCAGTGCCAAGATGCCAATACAATAACTTAGCCTATATTCTAAACGCATGTAATTAAATTGCTTCTCAGTATAAACCGAGCCACGAAAAAATAGGAAATATACCCATTTGAACACTCGCTGATATATTCTTACAACTCTTGATCTCCTTTGACGAGTTCATAAGAGCTAACTAAGAAAAGTTCTCCTTCATGTACAGTATGTCTCGGGACCGTGGGGAACACTCGTGCGACTTTTTGACTTGACGGTATAAAATTTGGGGAATTGTCATGTTAAGGGAACTCTTAACTTATAATTCCTGCTCATTTCATATCCAGGTTTTAATTTAAAACTTACTCTGTCTAGCACAGCTCAATATGTTCCTTGATATTCATTGCTACCAAACAATTCCAACATATATCCAGTCCATAATAACGTCTTTGGAAAACTGTAAACAATTCAAGCTGTTCTTTGTTACATTGCTTGGGTGATTTTTACCAGGAGAGAAATGTTTTCGTGGCGACTAAAGCAGCAAATACAACTTGTTTATTGCGATAATTCGATGTTGGTATGCATGGGTGTATTGTACTGGGTCATTATATGTCGAACGAGGGATTAGTTTAGGCCTTAATTTCCATAAATGGAATATATCTCAATGCCGAAATATTGTTAATGATATACGCTTTGAACGAGTTTGGAATTGCAAGTTCAATATATTATTAAACAGAATATAAACAGAAATATGTTGAAATGTATACATTGGGAACTTACACGAAAGGAAGCCCTGACCAACGTGACAGCGTTTGTATCGTTGTCCAATCTTACTCGGCTCTATTATACCCATGCAGTACCAGGTGTGATGGAACAAATAATATGTACTTTAGTAAGTTTATTGCGTAAAACAACAAACTGGAAGGTACATTTAAATCAAATTTGTAAACTGGAGGTGTATTTACACTGGAAGCATGAAAGGATTTGGGAAATTCGCCACGCCATCTTGCCAACACTGTAAATTTCAAGCAGATGAATGAATTCCGAAAGTGTCATTTTGTCACCAAAAACGGTTGATTATAAAGCCGGTTTTCCACTAGGCGGACATTTGCGAACTTTTCTTTGTCTTGTGATTTCTCGGGTGGAACTAATTAGAAAAGACAAAGAGAAATTCCGCTCCGTGCAGAAAATTCCGCCTGGTGGAAAACGGTCTCCAAGGCTAGTTTCCACTCAGGAAAATTATTGGAAGGGACAAGAAAATTTTTCTTTGTCTTGTGAGCTCTGGGTTGGAACTACTGACTTTAACACAAAGAAAAATTTTCTTGTCCGTTCCAATCCACGGACAATTTTCCTGAGTGGAATCTAGCTTTTAAGGCGGTTTTCCACTAGGCGAAATTTTTCGACCGAATCGACATTTACTTTTGTCTTAAAAGCACTCAGATGGAACTAATCAGAAATCTTTTGAATTTAAACAATAGAAATTTCGGTTCGATCGAAAAATTTAGCCTAGTGGAAAACCGCCTTAAGACTCCTTGAAATTCACAGTGAAGCAGGGCAAACACAATAGAGTAACAATATCATTATCCTAGGAACAAGTGTCCACTTAGCGACGAGGCAATGGTTTTACCATTGTGTTTGCCCAAAGCTTATCGAAGGGAAAGATGGCTATGAAACTCATTAGACTAACAATATAACTATCTATGTTGGTCAACGTTTATTCATAAATCTGGTCCTTTCACCGTCACGCGAGTATTATATTTTTGCCAAACTAACCAATAGCAATGTTAGTTAGGAAAGTTACCTATCCGTGACTAGATTAATAGGGTAAATTGGAAATTGCTATTGGTGACCTTGGCAAAATAGTGAAAATACTGTACACGCGACGGTGAAGGACTATATTTATGAATAAACGTTGACTATAACATAGATAATGAGTTATATAATATAATTATTATTCTAATACGTTTCACAGCCACCTTCCCTTCGATAGGCTATAGTTTGCCCCACATTCCAAGAATCGACAAAGAGAGCCCACCCTGGGTCTCATTATAACATTACATATTTGATTAGACATGGAAACATATAATGTAGTTCAGTGTTGAAGAGCAGGCAAAGACCCTGTATTTTGCGGGCTAACGCGTGCGAGGCCTAGGAGAGGAAATAATATTAGATTCCTCGCACGCGTTAGTCCCCAACCAGCCCGCAAAATACAGGGCCTAGCTCAGCAGGCTCTTCAACACTGAACTATTTCCATATCTAATCCTATATGTAATGTAATGATATAATAGGACGTGCGGTGGGCTCCCTGTGGAATCGATCGCGAATTACCCCGAAAAGGCGTATAGGCCTGACCTTGGCCAAGTTTTGCTTCACTGCATGATTGGCTGGCTAGTTTAATCAGCCAAATTAGGCGATAGTAAACCTAAGCTAGCAAGCAGTGTAAACATTCGATCACCTCGTTTGGATCGATTACCCACATGTACGAACATGCAATTCTCACCGTATGACGTCGTCGCCAGTCGCCTTCTCTTTCCGAAACTAGTTAGCCATTCCTCAAAATACTCTTCACTTTAGTAGGCGTCATTAATCGCGTTGTGTTTGTTTTATAGAGCATTAATTTTACTTTTGCTAAAGTTCTGTATGCTTATAATTATGTAATCTTGTTGTTGTTTTCCTTCCATTACAAACATGTTATGTTAAAAATGCTGTGGTATCTTTTATTTGTTTTATTGGAGCAAACATAACAAATTGGAGCCACATGCAAGGCTAAAGTTTACATTCCCTTTCGCTTCCTGGATGGAACTGGTTAGCTATGACCTTAAAAAAGACTTGGAATGAAAAAGAGAGTAATAGGTTAAATAATTTTTCGGCAAGAAGAAGTTAAGTTTGAACGTCTCAAAACGTTTTACGAAGTGCCTAATGTTGTATTATGATTATATTACAGCCGTTAAAAATGCATAATAACATACATATACATAGAGTTTATTTCTGAGATTCATGGTTGTAATATTAAAACTACTAATCGTTCAATGTCATTACTCTCACTTGACGTGAGCAACGCCAGCCTGCATGCAATCGTTGTTGGCTGATTCAGAATACTTATGTTGAAATAATGTTGGGAAAATATAAACGAGGATTTTCTGCATGAATTTCTATTACATATATATTACAAAGACCTCTAACTTATATACAAGTTCTATAATTTCACAATAATTTTTCTTGAAAACTGATTGGTTTTTGAGAATTTAATTTTTCGAAAAACTTTCGACATGAATGAAGACCTGACATTTCGCTCAATGCGGACCAAAAGCTTTTCGAAAATTTAATTACAACATGCAGAGCTTGTTCCACAAAAAATCAATGACCTATGGAGCAGTAGACTTGCTCCAAGTCTCTTTCGTTGTCATATAGTATCGATCCACTATAGTGTACATTACATGACGTAGCACGGAGAGGCGGAGCGAGAAAGAGAGACTTGTCAACTTCGGAAAATCTCGGTTTAAAACTGAACCGAAAATGCAAGACTTGGTTCAATTGTTTTCTGTCAGTGTTTATATGTATTGATCTAGCACAGTGTAAATAACACGAGTTCCATTATAGTAAATAATACAGAAAGAAATTGAAGGAAAACAATTGAACCAAGTCTTGCATTTTCGGTTCAGTTTTGAACCGAGATTTTCCGAAGTTGACAAGTCTCTTTTTCTCGCTCCGCCCCTCTGTACTACGTCATGTAATGTACACTATAGTGGATCGATACTATATGACAATGAAAGAGAGACTTGGAGCAAGTCTAATGGAGCAGTGAAGCATAAACTTAATAGACGGAGGGGGCAATGTCGCCCCTTTCCCCCAGAAAAATTGAAGTCGGCTAAATTATAAACGTAAGTTGCGCAACGAGATGGGGGAAATAAATTAAAAAGCAAGAAATATGTTATCGAAAAAAATTAGTGCCTTCACCATCCCCCTCCCGCACGAAAATGTTGGAAGTTTAGCAGGGTAAATTTATTTTTATTAGTTGGGCAAAATGCAGCAAAATCGGGCAACTTCCTTTGCCCCCTATTTTCCCGCGTGCGCCAATGGCATCAAGTGTTTCTTAGTAGGGATCTCACGGCAGGGGCTTCAGATGCAATTTGATTGGCACTACGTACACTGGCAAAGAGTTCAAGATTATATCATGTGAAAAGTGTCTGTCAACGCTCGGCAAGTTGTGGGTTTTCCATCAGTGCTCCGGTTTCCTCTGACAGGGTGAGTTAGCCCGGTTAGGATATACATACAGTTAAGAAAATAATATCACAATTGTTGTAAAGATAAATAGTCCAGGCTAGTAAGTAATATAAGTAAGCACACTACTTGATCTTATCGGTCACTGGAAAGCCCCAATGGGCAGTGAGCTGAATATATTTTGCATGTTTGTACTACAGGGATTGACTCTCTTCAATACTTTCTCTTTTACATGCAGCCACATATCTCATTGATATCCGTAAATCTCTTCTCAACAAGCCGTAAATGACCGGGTTCAGCACACACGTACTGCAAGCAAAGCATTCTGCGATACCCATAAACAAATAGAACTCTCGACCTAAGTCCTCAGTGTGGAGCTCGTAGCTGACTGCAAGAAGAAATGGAAACCAGCAAAGAACAAAAGTGCCAACGATTAAAGCTATAATTTTTAGTATTTTGAAATCCTTTTTCTGTGTCCATGGTCGATCAGGGATTGTGACTGAAGTTGTAGCAATAACACGCGCATGCGATCTGGCTATCAGGAATAACTTAGCGTAAGTGACACTGATAAAAATGGCGGGGATGACAAAACAATACGCAAGTCGTACATCGTTGTAAATTGCTTCGTTGTAGCGGTTTTCGTTGACAAGAAAAAACACGGATGCTTGGAGGATGGAAAAAACCCATAAACCGACCACTATTCCGACAGCTCGCATCTTGTTCATGTGCTTCTCGTAATTTAAAGGGTGTCGTATATGCATATACCGGTCGAGTGTGACACAGCATAAGCTAAATATGGATGCTACCCCAATGCATGGAAATAAAATAGATGTCATAACATAATTGTTGTTTTTGTCCAAACGCTCCATTATTCTCAGGGGAATTGCAACGGTCGCCATTAAAAAGTCTGCCACAGATAACGATACCATGAATGCATTTGGAACTGTTCGAAGTCGATTTCGGGAGAATATCGTGATCATAACCAACAAGTTCAAGGTGATTCCACCAAACACGAGGATTGAGTAGTAAACGACATAGCCCATTGTTGAGGGAGTAGAAGGTGCTATTTCTATGTGTCTCTCTGTTGTTGAGGCGGGCGCATCGCAGTACCCTTCCAACCAGATATCAAATTCTTCAGCGGTTAATTGAGTGTGATTCTTTTCACATATTTCTGTGATATTAATGAAGCCACTCCCATCCATCGTTTATTATTCCTGGAATAAAAATAAATATTTTCAACAAAAGGGAAGTGAAGTTTTTTAAATATCAAACATATTCTGATAACAGATAAGTCACGGGAAAATGACAAGTGCAAGTCAAGGTCATTGAAATGAATATAACTGGAACGCTAACTCCAGTCCCGTGCAGTCTTTTCACGCATGCGAAGAGCGCTCATTCAGTCAATCATGATATAAACACCAGTTACATTCATTTCAATGAAGTCCGAAAATTCGTAGGAAAATATATATAACCGGTGTTACCATGGCAACCACTGTTGTCGAAGTACGTCATGTAAAATATTGACAATATCCTGAAAGATGATATTTGGAGTTTTATTTTAAGGTGGCTCCCTATAATTTTTGAAATATGACAAAATCGTGATTTAGATTTAATTTTTTGAAGAGAGGTTTCTTGCTAGAAGACAAAAATTGTACCACATTTATTGAGCAATCTTCCAAGAGTTGAAAATTGTTCACAAAAATGACGTCATTACCGTTGCTATGGTAACAATGACGTTTCAATGTGGCCGACATTCGGCCTTTTAACACATTTTACTCGAAAAAAAGGCCGGTTACCTCCATTTTTTATTTCATGAAACGTTTAATTCATGTAGAAAAATGAATGATGTGAACAAGATTAAAAAGATTCTGTAGATCCAAAAAATAGTTATCACGAAAAATCATGTTTTTTAATTTTTTTAAATTTCTGATCCACAGAATTTGTTAAAACTTGTTCACATCATTCATTTTTCTACATGAAAACGTTTCATGAAATAAAATATGGGGGTAACCGGCCTTTTTTCGAGTAAAGAGTGTTAAAAGTTAAATGTCGGCCATATTGAAATGCCATTGTTACAATTGCAACGGTAATGACGTCATTTTTGTGAACAATTTTCAACTCTTAGAATATTGCTCAATATATGTGGTACTATTTTTGTCTTCTAACAAGAAACCTCTCTTCAAATCACGATTTTGTCATATTTCAAAAATTGTAGGAAGCCTAATCTACATTTTATTATTCGCTGGAAAAGGATTTATGCGTGAAACGTTATAGAAACTATAAATTTTGTTTTTAAAGTATGAGGGATTGTCGCATGCGTGTATTGTTGGGGGGTGGGGGGCATTATTTTTAATGTTATAATTATATTTTATTTGTTGTGTCTGGAATGTCTTCTGAAACAAACAGTGCGGCAGTAGCCCCGTATAAGAAGGTAAAAGTCAGAATAAGATTAGACCATTTGGTGACCATAGTTAATGATGTTAGGAAGTAATCCAAGATGGCGGACAGCTCATATATTGCTTTCAGTCAAAATATTTCAAGAATAAAGCTTGATTGAAAAATCTGCAACAAGGTTTCATAGGTAATTTTGAAATTAATTTTAAATTCATTAAACGTTCTTTCAAATGAGAAAATAAAACCTTTGTTGCCATTGTCCTTTAAGGATTTAAAACAGTTTTAAAGATGAAAAATTATACCTATATTTATGCCAGTGTCTGGTGTCACCACGGCTATCAGTTAATTAATGGCTAATTATGATATACTTCTTAATTCACCAATTATACCTATGTATAATTATTGTAATTATGCATGCATGCCTATATAATTTGTAGACTAATATCAATACTTAGTCCACTATAGCATTTTCCAGGATTAAATAATTAGATGTTATATTATATAGACCTTCCTTTTTGCATGACCAATCCATCATTTGTTATCCGGGCGCCAACTACAATCGTCCGCAAAAAATTGGGGCAAACCTTCTTCCTCCATTTCAATGTTGTCGGATTTGAGCTGCAACATTGTTGAATGAGTGGCGGTTCACGTAATATTCCATTCGAAAAATAATTAGCCTTCCAACATTGAAATATGCAGAAGGTGGGAGCAATTCCAAAAGTCTCAATATATATTTCTGGACGATTGTAGAGTAACACATGCAAGCACATTAGATCGGATTTGTAACCATGCAGCATCTTCTCCCAGATATATCACTTAGGGGGGGGGGAGGGGGCGTTGTTATTGCATTATTTACACTGTTGTTTATATCTCACATTTAATTCATTCTACTGTTCCACATGCCTGCAGCAGGAGAAAATTTATTTCAGTACGCCCTATTATATAGCAAGCTCGGTAATCACGAAAAATAATAGTAAATTCCAACAGAAACGACGCGATCTGCTTGGAAAAAGCTTTTGTCAGCCAGGATAGTTTACTCATACGTTGCCCATTCCAGTAATGATTGGATGTTTACCTTTTAAGGTGTATAAATTTACGAACCTGATGTCTGAACTATATGTCAAGTATTTTTTCTTAATAAAAATCGTAATCGTTGAGTGAACGAAAATAAAAGAAGATGCGTTGACACTGTATATTATACGATTACGTTTTCATCAAAATTCAATGCATGTTTCGACATCAGAAGAGCTTTGCCTTTAGTTTGTTGAGTATTTTTCCACAGGAAGTTCAAACTTCGTTTTTGCACGGCATGCATTTCTTACAATAATAATGTACTCTCCAAACGTAATCAGGCAGATTATTAATTAAACAGAAACAGACTTTCAAAACTATCTTTTGTACCAATGATCACCATGCATGCAGTGAATATTGTAACATGGCAGTGTTATACCATGTTATTTAATATATTCAATACTATATTCAATACTATATATTCAGTATACTGTTATAATTATAAGAAGAAGACCTTAGGCAACCTTCCTCGCATGAATAAGCAAATATTTAGAGAGATTAAAGAACCACGGGAAACGCCTAGTACCACAAACCACGCAAACAGGACATAGTTTTGTGGTTGATAAACACTGCTGGAACTTGCTTTG
>CACRXK020002141.1:0-45937 GCA_902702795.2 Paramuricea clavata
AGAACTCTCTTTTCAAATAGCGGAGCATTCTTTTGAAATGGCAGAACTCGCATTTGAAATAGCGGAACTTTCTTTTCAAACGGCAAAACTCCCTTTTCAAATAGCGGAATTTCTTTTCAAATAGCAGAACCTCTTTTCAAATAGCGGAGCATTCTTTTTAAATAGCAGAACTCCCTTTTCAAATAGCGGATCTTTCTTTTCAAATAGCAGAACTCTCTTTTCAAATAGCGGAGCATTCTTTTGAAATGGCAGAACTCGCATTTGAAATAGCGGAACTTTCTTTTCAAACGGCAAAACTCCCTTTTCAAATAGCGGAATTTCTTTTCAAATAGCAGAACCTCTTTTCAAATAGCGGAGCATTCTTTTTAAATAGCAGAACTCCCTTTTCAAATAGCGGATCTTTCTTTTCAAATAGCAGAACTCTCTTTTCAAATAGCGGAGCATTCTTTTGAAATGGCAGAACTCGCATTTGAAATAGCGGAACTTTCTTTTCAAACGGCAAAACTCCCTTTTCAAATAGCGGAATTTCTTTTCAAATAGCAGAACCTCTTTTCAAATAGCGGAGCATTCTTTTTAAATAGCAGAACTCCCTTTTCAAATAGCGGATCTTTCTTTTCAAATAGCAGAACTCTCTTTTCAAATAGCGGAGCATTCTTTTGAAATGGCAGAACTCGCATTTGAAATAGCGGAACTTTCTTTTCAAACGGCAAAACTCCCTTTTCAAATAGCGGAATTTCTTTTCAAATAGCAGAACCTCTTTTCAAATAGCGGAGCATTCTTTTTAAATAGCAGAACTCCCTTTTCAAATAGCGGATCTTTCTTTTCAAATAGCAGAACTCTCTTTTCAAATAGCGGAGCATTCTTTTGAAATGGCAGAACTCGCATTTGAAATAGCGGAACTTTCTTTTCAAACGGCAAAACTCCCTTTTCAAATAGCGGAATTTCTTTTCAAATAGCAGAACTCCCTTTTCAAATAACGGAGCACTCCTTTCAAATAGCAGAACTCCATTTTCAAAAAGCGAACTTCTTTTCAAATAGCAGAACTCCCTTTTCAAATACCGGAGCATTTTTCGAATAGCAGAACTCCCTTTTCAAATAGCGGAGCATTCTTTTCAAATAGCAGAACTCCCTTTTCCAATAGCGGAACGTTCTCCTCAAGTAGCAGAACTCTCTTTTCAAATAGCGAAACTTTCTCCTCAAGTAGCAGAACTCTCTTTTCAAATAGCAGAACTCCCTTTTCAAATAGCGGAATTTTCTCTTCAAATAGCAGAACTCCCTTTTGAAATAACGGAGCATTCTTTTCAAATAGCAGAACTCCCTTTTCAAAAAGCGGAGAATTCTTTTCAAATAGCAGAACTCCCTTTTCAAGTAGCGGAGCATTCTTTTCAAATACCAGAACTCCCTTTCCAAATAGCGGAACTTTCATTTCAAATAGCAGAACTCCCTTTTCAAATAGCGGAATTTGATTTCAAATAGCAGAACTCCCTTTCCAAATAGCGGAACTTTCATTTCAAATAGCAGAACTCCCTTTTCAAATAGCGGAATTTGATTTCAAATAGCAGAACTCCCTTTTGAAATAACGGAGCATTCTTTTCAAATAGCAGAACTCCCTTTTCAAAAAGCGGAGAATTCTTTTCAAATAGCAGAACTCCCTTTTCAAGTAGCGGAGCATTCTTTTCAAATACCAGAACTCCCTTTCCAAATAGCGGAACTTTCATTTCAAATAGCAGAACTCCCTTTTCAAATAGCGAACTTTTTTTCAAATAGCAGAACTCCCTTTTCAAATAGCGGAGGATTCTTTTGAAATAGCAAAACTCCCTTTTCAAATAGCGGAACTTTCTTTTCAAAAAGCAGAACTCCCTTTTCAAATAGCGGAGCATTCTTTTCAAAGAGCAGAAGTCGCTTTTCAAATAACGGAGCATTCTATTCAAATAGCAGAGCTCCCTTTTCAAATAGCGGCACTTTCTCGTCAAGTAGCAGAACTCTCTTTTCAAATAGGGGAATTTTCTCCTCAAGTAGCAGAACTCTCTTTTCAAATAGCAGAACTCCATTTTCAAATAGCGAAGCACTCTTTTCAAATTGCAGAACTCCCTTTTCAAATAGCGGAGCATTCTTTTCAAATAGCAGAACTCCAATTTCAAATAGCGGAACTTTCTTTTCAAACGGCAGAACTCCCTTTTGAAATAGCAGAATTTCTTTTCAAATAGCAGAACCTCTTTTCAAATAGGGGACATTCTTTTTAAATAGCAGAACTCCCTTTTCAAATAGCGGAACTTTCTTTTCAAATAGCGGAATTTCTTTTCAAATAGCAGAACTCCCTTTTCAAATAGCGGAGCACTCCTTTCAAATAGCAGAACTCCCTTTTCAAATAGCGAACTTCTTTTCAAATAGAAGAACTCCCTTTTCAAATAGCGGAGCATTCTTTTGAAATAGCAGAACTCCCTTTTCAAATGGCGGAGCATTCTTTTCAAATAGCTGCTTGAATAATCAAAATGGTGGAAGGTCATGGATTTTTTAATTCCTTCAATAATTCAAGTTTCAGACCAGAGAAGTCGATATGAATGCAATAAAGCTACTAAATAATGATGCTAACTTAACTTATACTGGTAGTCGTATAAAGTGGACCGGTGACCTTAATTCATTAAAGAATTATGTCGAAAATGTTATTGGTTTGACCGGCACTTGGAAATCACCTGGTGGAAATGCTAAACAGTTTAAAAGTTCAACGTTTGATTTTACCTTGACCTGGTACCCGGGAAAGCAGAACTCGGATGGTGAGCTATTCAAACAAATTCTGGTAACAGTTTTAGATACAGATCACATAGTAAGACAAGCAGATGCTATGTTGGACAGTTTATCAGTGAACACAGCGGAGCCGCAAGGTACCAACAATAATGCGAGCGCTCCCGAACTATTAAAAACAGCAGACTGTCTTCTCAGACTATTCACGAAAGCCCTCAATGTAAAAACTGGGGAAATTTGAGGGCAGAAATGTCTGAATTTGCTGAGACTCTGAATTGCTTATTCGATCTAACGCATAAAATTTACAACCTACTGGATAAATCGGTAACTGCTGACCCACTCCCAAACTCAGGGCAAAGTTTAATAAACAAAAAAGACACTAACTCTGGGTATTGCGATCTTTCTGCTGACCTTGAGGGTGTTAAGTTAGATGTTGTAATAATCGAATCTAGATTTTCGAACAGCATGTCGGCAAATCAAAACGAGATTGGTTAAATAAATAAAGAGATTAATCACTTTCGTGATCAATTGTTCATTATGCAAAAGGAGCAGCAAAAGACTTCTATAGAAATTACTAATCATGATGCAGTAATTAATGAATTATCCTCTCAAGCATGTTCTTCACAGGAGTATAATTATCAATCTGGTAATGCGTCAAATTATGATGCCGGTAATGAGGAAAACGAAAGCGGTAATTCTATGGTAGCTAATGTAGAATCCAGTCAAAATGCAAATTTAAACGCCTCAATGCAGTCGAATAAAAGTTCTGAGAGATAAATTTCTATAGTTTTGAGTAATGATGGTGATAATCCCGGCCTTGATGCTCCTACTCAGCTTGTAAAGCCAAATGAGATCACATCGCAAATTGCAACCCAAGAGCAATGTTTAAATGATGCGAAATTGAACACTATTAGTCTGGGCGAGAATAATTCCGTTCCTGAGAGCTCAGCACAAATCCAATTACATATTTCAAATATTTCGAATAAAGTTCGTTACGCAAATAAGAGAAAGGATTGTAATGGCAACACACTATATTCATTAACACAGACAAAGTCCTCCGATAGCACACATAGCCAATTAAATGATAAGCAAAATGGATATACACGACAACGCTTTTATCAGAATAATAACGCAAACCAGTCCAATTATAATAATAATCAGCAAAAATCCATTCCCACCCGTATTACTACAAGGAAACGAGTAAAAAACGTGGGTAGAAAATCCAATTCAAAACGAAATGAGTGCAAAAATATTTGTACTGATTATTGTAAGAGTAATATTTCAAAACCCTACGAACAGTCAAAAATTCGAAATGGGAATAATGGAAGAAATAACGAGGGTTTTCGTACGGAATCATGGGGAAGAGACAAAATAGGGTGGTTCCAATTTTATTATTAGGAAATCATGTAATGAGTGCTGAAAAAGATGCAAATAGTCCCTCGAGAGATACTAAGAATACGGAACGAACTCGATCTGTAAATTTTAATAACTTAATTTATGTCAATTGTACAAGGAAACAGAAGACTTATTTTATGCCTATCAACTTTTGCCTGTTGAACACCAGATCAATAAATAGGAAAGAACTTTTTATTAATGATTATGTGTCTGAGAACGATATTGATATTGTAGCAATGACTGAGACATGGTTACGTGAGGATGATAATGAATTTTCTATTGCTGAAATCTGCCCAACGGGGTATCACTTTTATCCATTGAACTAAAAATAACTGGAACGCTACGTTCAAGCGGAAATTTAAAGCTAAATTCTATAAGGTCGTACACCGGCTTTAAAAGGCCCGTTTTAAACTGAAAAGGCCCGTTTCCCTTTCGATTTGCATCCTGCCATGAAAACGTTCAAAACGGCATGCTTCGAGTGCCCCCTGCATTGTCTCGCGAGTAAATCGCGCAGTAGAAACACGCGTGGAAGTGCGTGTCTGGGAGTCAAAACTGGCTTCATTTGGCTTCATGGGAGTCAAATTTTGGCTTCAAAATTTGCATACGCAGTTTACTGAACGTAGCGTTCCAGTTATTTTTAGTTCAATGCTTTTATCACATTACAAGGAAAAATACACGAGGTGGAGGAGTTGGTCTCTTACTGAAGAAACATATTAAAGTCAAAAAACAATCTCAGAGAAAATTCTCTTCTTTTGAACATATTGATGTCACCTTGAACTGCCGTAATACCTGCACCAGAATGATTGTCATTTATAGACCACCCCCATCGAAGACTAATAAATTAAGCAGCTCAATATTTTTTGAAGAATTCTGCATATTTGTGGAACAGTTGATCATATTACCTGGCAATATATTAATGGCAGGAGACTTTAATTTTCATATAGATAACATTGGAGATTCAGACACTATTAAACTCAACAAGATACTGGAATCGTTTAATTTACAACAGCACGTCAATGGGCCAACCCACAAGAAAGGCCACACTTTAGACTTGATTATAACAAGGAATGAAGATAAATTAGTGACTGGTATCAGAATACATGATCCAGTAATATCAGATCATCTTGCCATACATTGTACATTACAGTTAGAGAAACCACCATTAGAACAAGCTGAAATTTATTATCGAAAATTAAACAATGTAAACATGGATAGTTTCAATGAAGATCTAAAAGTACTAGATTTAAATGACCATTATGATCTTTCAGTCCTTATTGATAAATATGAAAATACGTTGAAAGAAACATTACAGCAGCATGCTCCACAAAAACGACGAATTATAACTCTTCGTCCTTTATCACCATGGTACAATGAGGAGATTGGTCAAGAAAAAAGAAATCGCAGGAAACTAGAGCGCCGCTGGCGCGCATCTGGACTATGTATTGACAGACAGTTATATGTCAAACAATGTGAGACAGTGAATGCCATGATAAAGAATGCTAAGACAACATACTACTCATCGGTCATTTCCAGTAATGCACATAATCAGAAAGTGTTATTTAGTACGGTTGATAAATTACTCCATCGAAAGCCAGAAAAGCGCTATCCAACTGCGTCATCAATGACTGAACTCGTGAATAAATTTGCAGATTTCTTCAGTAATAAGATTGCTATTATATGGAAAGAAATAGCCATTGATTCTTCCCACTGTAATCAGCGAAATCAAGAGGAACAATATGCGCAATGCGTTAAATTCATTAACTTTCAAGAAGTCACGGAACATGAGATTGAAAATGTTATTGATAAAGTTGGTAAAAAATCTTGTGAACTTGATCCAGTTCCCGCAAAAATCTTCCAAGGTTGTCAGAAGACTCTCCTACCTATAATTACTAAGATTAGTAATGAGTCACTTCAGTCAGGATGTATGCCTGAGAAACTAAAAGAAGCCGTGTTGAAACCAAAACTAAAGAAAGATTCGCTGGAGTCCGAAGAATACACAAATTTCCGACCTATTTCAAATTTAAAATTCCTGTCTAAAGTAATTGAGAAGGATGCTGCCGGTCAGCTTCTGGAACACTTGGCTAATAACAAATTAGAAGAACCCTTCCAGTCGGCATATAAACGTTTTCATAGTGCAGAAACAACCCCATTAAAAGTACAAAACGATATTCTTGTAGCCATTGATAATCGTAAGTGTGTGGTGTTGCTATTACTAGATATGTCAGCAGCATTCGATACTGTTGATCACGAACTTTTACTACAACGAATGTTCAAAAGATTTGGGATAGATGGGCAAGTGTTGAAATGGTTTCAGTCCTATCTTCAGAATAGAACGCAAAGTGTAGTAATTGACGGTGTTAAATCTATCTCTAAAGACTTGCGCTGTGGAGTCCCACAAGGATCGGTTCTCGGCCCTATACTATATTTACTATACACTTCACCCCTTGGTGATATCATCAGAGGTCATGATCTTGATTTTCACTTTTATGCAGATGACTCGCAATTATATCTCGCTTTTGAGTCAACCATTGAGGGAAAATTGGGAGCACTGGCACAAATTGAAATGTGTGTGAAAGAGATTGATTTGTGGATGGTCAAAAATAAATTGAAATTGAATGGGGACAAGACTGAACTACTAGTAATCAATGCACGAAATGCTCATGCCCTGCTGTAGAATATATAGAAGTATCTAATTCAAGAATTCAACCAAGTACTTCAGCACGAAACATTGGTGTAACTTTTGACCACCACATGTCTATGGATAAACATGTTACCAATATTTGCAAGAACTGTTTTTACATTTGAGAAAAATAGCAAGAATAAAAGAGTACTTATCAACGTCAGATATCCAAACTTTAGTTCATGCCTTTATTACATCGAAACTGGATAATTGTAATTCTTTATTATACGGATTGCCTAAATTTCTTATTGATCGGTTACAGAATGTGCAAAACTGTGCTGCTCGACTGGTGACAGGAAGCAAAAAATACGATTATATTACTCCATTAATGAAACAATTACATTGGCTCCCCATCAGTCAACGCATCATCTATAAAATTGTTCTTATTACGTATAAATCTCTGAACGGCTCAGCTCCACATTACATTAATAATATGCTAAAACCTTACACACCATCAGCAAATTTACGCTCCTCATCCAAAGGATTGCTTACCATACCCTCAGTAAAACTAGTGAACTATGGTGAACGATCGTTCTCATATGCTGCACCGAAACTGTGGAACGAACTGCCAGAGTATATTAGAAAGAGTGAGACCTTGCCTATTTTTAAAACCAGATTAAAGACACATCTTTTTAAACAGTATTATAACTAAGTTATTATTTTAACAAGATTATTAGCAATTTTATAGTATTCTATATAAGTACTCTTAACGAGAAGAGCATTTAATTATTTTTTAGTAATTTTATAGTATAGTAATTTTAGTAGTCAGTGCATGTACTATGTTCTAACACTTAGTATATATTTTTAACACTTAATGTTAAGCGCTATTGAGCTATGGGAAATGCCGCTATATAAATGAATTATAATAATAATAATAATAATAATAATAATAATAATAGCAGAACTCCCTTTTCAAATAGGGAACATTCTTTTCAAATAGCAGAACTCCTTTTTCAAATAGCGCAACCTTCTCCTCAAGTAGCAGAACTCTCTTTTCAAATAGCAGAACTCCATTTTCAAATCGCGGAGCATTCTTTTCAAATAGCTGAACTCCCTTCTCAAATAGTGGAGCATTCTTTTCAAAATAGCAGAACTCCCATCTACAACTCCCTTTTCAAATAGCGGAATTTCTTTTCAAATAGCAGAACTTCCTTTTCAAATAGCGGAGCATTCTTTTCAAATAGCAGAACTCCCTTTTCAAATAGCGAACTGCTTTTCAAATAGCAGAACTCCCTTTTCAAATAGCAAAGGATTCTTTTGAAATAGCAGAACTCCCTTTTCAAATAGCGGAACTTTCTTTTCCAATAGCAGAACTCCCTTTTCAAATAGCGGAGCATTCTTTCCAAATAGCAGAACTCTTTTTTCAAATAACGGACCATTCTTTTCAGATAGCAGAACTCCTATTTCAAATAGCGGAACTTTCTTTTCAAACGGCAGAACTCCGTTTTCAAATAGCGGAATTTCTTTACAAATAGCAGAACTCCTTTTCAAATAGCGGAACGTTCTCCTCAAGTAGCAGAACTCTCTTTACAAAAAGCGGAACTTTCTCCTCAAGTAGCAGAACTCTCTTTTAAAATAGCAGAACTCCATTTTCAAATAGCGGAGCATCCTTTTCAAATAGCGGAACTCCATTTTCAAATAGCGGAGCATTCTTTTCAATAGCAGAACTCCCTTTTCAAATAGCGGAACTTTCTATTCAAATAGCAGAACTCCATTTTCAAATAGCGGAATTTCTTTTCAATTAGCAAACTCCTTTTTCAAATAGCGGAGCATTTTTTTCAAATAGCAGAACTCCCTTTTCAAATAGCGAACTTCTTTTCAAATAGCAGAACCCCCTTTTCAAATAGCGGAGCTTTCTTTTCAAATAGCAGAACCCCTTTCAAATAGCGGAATTTCTTTTCAAATACCAGAACTCACTTTTCAAATAGCGGAGCATTCTTTTCAAATAGCAGAACTCCCTTTTCAAATAGCGGAACTTTCAATTCAATTAGCAGAACTCCCTTTTCAAATAGCGGAGCATTCTTTTCAAATAGCGGAACTACCCTTTCAAATAGCGGAACTTTCTTTTCAAGTAGCAGAACTCCCTTTTAAAATAGCGGAATTTCGTTTCAAATAGCAGAACTCCATTTTCAAATAGCGGTGCATTTTTTGCAAATAGCAGAACTCCCTTTTCAAATAGCGAACTTCTTTTCAAATAGCAGAACTCCTTTTTCAAATAGCGGAGCATTCTCTTCAAATAGCAGAACTCCCTTTTCAAATAGCGGAGCATTCTTTTTAAATAGCAGAACTCCCTTCTCAAATAGCGGAACTTTCTTTTCAAATAGCAGAACTCGCATTTAAAATGGCGGAACTTTTTTTTCAAACGGCAGAACTCCCTTTTGAAATAGCGCAATTTCTTTTCAAATAGCAGAACTCCCTTTTCAAATATCGGAGCACTCCTTTCATATAGCAGAACTTGCTTTTCTAATAGCGAACTTCTTTTCAAATAGCAGAACTCCCTTTTCAAATAGCGGATCATTCTTTTGAAATAGCAGAACTCCCTTTTCAAATAGCTGAACTTTCTTTTCAAATAGCAGAACTCCCTTTTCAAATAGCGGAACGTTCTCCTCAAGTAGCAGAACTCTCTTTTCAAAGAGCGGAACTTTCTCCTCAAGTAGCAGAACTCTCTTTTCAAATAGCAGAACTCCCTTTTCAAATAGCGGAGCACTCCTTTCAAATAGCAGAACTTGCTTTTCAAATAGCGAACTTCTTTTCAAATAGCAGAACTCCCTTTTCAAATAGCCGAGCTTTCTTTTCAAATAGCAGAACCCCTTTCAAATAGCGGAATTTCTTTTCAAATAGCAGAACTCACTTTTCAAATAGCGGAGCATTCTTTTCAAATAGCAGAACTTCCTTTTCAAATAGCGGAACTTTCAATTCAATTAGCAGAACTCCTTTTCAAATAGCGGAGCATTCTTTTCAAATAGCGGAACTACCTTTTCAAATAGCGGAACTTTCTTTTCAAGTAGCAGAACTCCCTTTTGAAATAGCGGAATTTCGTTTCAAATAGCAGAACTCCATTTTCAAATAGCAGTGCATTTTTTGCAAATAGCAGAACTCCCTTTTCAAATAGCGAACTTTTTTTCAAATAGCAGAACTCCTTTTTCAAATAGCGGAGCATTCTCTTCAAATAGCAGAACTGCCTTTTCAAATAGCGGAACATTCTTTTTAAATAGCAGAACTCCCTTCTCAAATAGCGGAACTTTCTTTTCAAAAAGCAGAACTCCATTTCCAAATAGCGGAGCATTCTTTTCAAATAGCAGAACTCGCATTTAAAATGGCGGAACTTTCTTTTCAAACGGCAGAACTCCCTTTTGAAATAGCGCAATTTCTTTTCAAAAAGCAGAACTCCCTTTTCAAATAGCGGAGCACTCCTTTCATATAGCAGAACTTGCTTTTCAAATAGCGAACTTCTTTTCAAATAGCAGAACTACCTTTTCAAATAGCGGATCATTCTTTTGAAATAGCAGAACTCCCTTTTCAAATAGCTGAACTTTCTTTTCAAATAGCAGGACTCCCTTTTGAAATAGCGGAGCATTCTTTCGAATAGCAGAACTCCCTTTTCAAATACCAGAGCATTCTTTTCAAATAGCAGAACTCCCTTTTCAAATAGCGGGACCTTCTCCTCAAGTAGCAGAACTTTCTATTCAAACAGCTGAACTTTCTCCTCAAGTAGCAGCACTCCATTTTCAAATAGCGGAGCATTCTTTTCAAATAGCAGAACTCCCTTCTCAAATAGCGGAGCATTCTTTTCAAATCGCAGAACTTCCTTTTCAAATAGTGGAGGATTCTTTTGAAATAGCCGAACTCCCGTTTCAAATAGCGGAACTTTCTTTTCCAATGACAGAACTCCCTTTTCAAATAGCGGAGCGTTCTTTTCAAATAGCAGAACTCCCTTTTCAAATAACGGAGCATTCTTTTCAGATAGGAGAACTCCTTTTTCAAATAGCGGAACTTTCTTTTCAAACGGCGGAACTCCCTTTTCAAATAGCGGAATTTTTATTCAAATAGCAGAACTCCTTTTCAAATAGCGGAACGTTCTCCTCAAGTAGCAGAACTCTCTTTTCAAATAGCGGAACTTTCTCCTCAAGTAGCAGAACACTCTTTTCAAAAAGCAGAACTCCATTTTCAAATAGCGGGGCATTCTTTTCAAATAGCGGAACACCCTTTTCAAATAGCGGAACTTTCTATTCAAATAGCAGAACTCCCTTTTCAAATAGCGGAATTTCTTTTCAATTAAAAAACTCCTTTTTCAAATAGCGGAGCATTTTTTCAAATATCAGAACTCCCTTTTCAAATAGCGGAACTTTCTCCTCAAGTAGCAGAACTCTCTTTTCGTGTAGCGGAACTTTCTCATCAACTAGCAGAAATCTCTTTTCAAACAGCGGAACTCAATTTTCAAATAGCGGAGCATTCTTTTCCAATAGCAGAACTCCCTTTTCAAATAGCGGAGCATTTTTTTCAAATAGCAGAACCCCCATTTCAAATAGCAGAGCTCCCTTTTCAAATAACGGAGCATTCTTTCCAAATAGCGGAACTCCCTTTTCAAAGTGCGAACTTCTTTTTAAATAGCAGAACTCCCTTTTCAAATAGCGGAGGATTGTTTTGAAATAGCAGACCTCCCTTTTCAAATAGCGGAACTTTCTTTTCAAATAGCAGAACTCCCTTTTCAAATAGCGGAATTTCTTTTCAAATAGCAGAACTCCCTTTTCAAATAGCGGAACGTTCTCCTCAAGTAGCAGAACTCTCTTTTCATAGAGCGGAACTTTCTCCTCAAGTAGCAGAAATCTCTTTTCAAATAGCAGAACTCCCTTTTCAAATAGCGAAGCACTCTATTCAAATAGCAGAACTTGCTTTTCAAATAGCGAACTTCTTTTCAAATAGCAGAACTCCCTTTTCAAATAGCGAACTTCTTTTCAAATAGCAGAACTCCCTTTTCAAATAGCGGAGCATTCTTTTCAAATAGCAGAACCCCCTTTTCAAATAGCGGAGCTTTCTTTTCAAATAGCAGAACTCCTTTCAAATAGCGGAATTTCTTTGCAAATAGCAGAACTCACTTTTCAAATAGCGGAGCATTCTTTTCAAATAGCAGAACTCCCTTTTCAAATAGCGGAACTTTCAATTCAATTAGCAGAACTCCCTTTTCAAATAGCGGAGCATTCTTTTCAAATAGCGGAACTACCTTTTCAAATGGCGGAACTTTCTTTTCAAGTAGCAGAATTCCCTTTTAAAATAGCGGAATTTCGTTTCAAATAGCAGAACTCCCTTTTCAAAAAGCGGAGCATTCTTTTTAAATAGCAGAACTCCCTTCTCAAATAGCGGAACTTTCTTTTCAAAAAGCAGAACTCGCTTTCCTAATAGCGGAGCATTCTTTTCAAATAGCAGAACTCGCATTTAAAATGGCGGAACTTTCTTTTCAAACGGCAGAACTCCCTTTTGAAATAGCGCAATTTCTTTTCAAAAAGCAGAACTCCCTTTTCAAATAGCGGAGCACTCCTTTCATATAGCAGAACTTGCTTTTCAAATAGCGAACTTTTTTTCAAATAGCAGAACTACCTTTTCAAATAGCGGATCATTCTTTTGAAATAGCAGAACTCCCTTTTCAAATAGCTGAACTTTCTTTTCAAATAGCAGGACTCCCTTTTGAAATAGCGGAGCATTCTTTCGAATAGCAGAACTCCCTTTTCAAATACCAGAGCATTCTTTTCAAATAGCAGAACGCCCTTTTCAAATAGCGGAACGTTCTCCTCAAGTAGCAGAACTCTCTTTTCAAAGAGCGGAACTTTCTCCTCAAGTAGCAGAACTCTCTTTTCAAATAGCAGAACTCCCTTTTCAAATAGCGAACTTCTTTTCAAATAGCAGAACTCCCTTTTCAAATGGCGGAGCATTCTTTTCAAATAGCAGAACTTTCTTTTCAAATAGCAGAACTCCCTTTTCAAATAGCAGAATTTCTTTTCAAATAGCAGAACTCACTTTTCAAATAGCGGAGCATTCTTTTCAAATAGCAGAACTCCCTTTTCAAATAGCGGAACTTTCAATTCAATTAGCAGAACTCCCTTTTCAAATAGCGGAGCATTCTTTTCAAATAGCGGAACTACCTTTTCAAATGGCGGTGCATTTTTTGCAAATAGCAGAACTCCTTTTCAAATAGCAGAACTCCTTTTTCAAATAGCGGAGCATTCTCTTCAAATAGCAGAACTCCCTTTTCAAATAGCAGAGCATTCTTTTCAAATAGCAGAACTCCCTTTTCAAATAGCGGAACTTTCTTTCAAATAGCAGAACTCCCTTTTCAAATAGCGGAATTTCTTTTCAATTAGCAAACTCCTTTTTCAAATAGCGGAGGATTTTTTCAAATAGCAGAACTCCCTTTTCAAATAGCGAACTTCTTTTCAAATAGCAGAACTCCCTTTTCAAATAGCGGAACTTTCAATTCAATTAGCAGAACTCCCTTTTCAAATAGCGGAGCTTTCTTTTCAAATAGCAGAACCCCTTTCAAATAGCGGAATTTCTTTTCAAATAGCAGAACACACTTTTCAAATAGCGGAGCATTCTTTTCAAATAGCAGACCTCCCTTTTCAAATAGCGGAACTTTCAATTCAATTAGCAGAACTCCCTTTTCAAATAGCGGAGCATTCTTTTCAAATAGCGGAACTACCTTTTCAAATAGCGGAACTTTCTTTTCAAGTAGCAGGACTCCTTTTTAAAATAGCGGAATTTCGTTTCAAATAGCAGAACTCCATTTTCAAATAGCGGTGCATTTTTTGCAAATAGCAGAACTCCCTTTTCAAATAGCGAACTTCTTTTCAAATAGCAGAACTCCTTTTTCAAATAGCGGAGCATTCTCTTCAAATAGCAGAACTCCATTTTCAAATAGCAGAGCATTCTTTTCAAATAGCAGAACTCCCTTTTCAAATAGCGGAACTTTCTTTCAAATAGCAGAACTCCCTTTTCAAATAGCGGAGCATTCTTTTCAAATAGCAGAACTCCCTTTTCAAAAAGCGGAGTATCCTTTTCAAATAGGAGAACTCCCTTTTGAAATAGCGAACTGCTTTTCAAATAGCAGAACTCCATTTTCAAATAGCGGAGGATTCTTTTGAAATAGCAGAACTCCCGTTTCAAATAGCGGAACTTTCTTTTCCAATACCAGAACTCCTTTTTCAAATAGCGGAGCATTCTTTTCAAATAGCAGAACTCCCTTTTTAAATAACGGAGCATTCTTTTCAGATAGCAGAACTCCTATTTCAAATAGCGGAACTTTCTTTTCAAACGGCAGAACTCCCTTTTCAAATAGCGGAATTTCTTTTCAAATAGCAGAACTCCTTTTCAAATAGCGGAACGTTCTCCTCAAGTAGCAGAACTCTCTTTTCAAATAGCGGAACTTTCTCCTCAAGTAGCAGAACACTCTTTTCAAAAAGCAGAACTCCATTTTCAAATAGCGGAGCATTCTTTTCAAATAGCGGAACTCCCTTTTCAAATAGCGGAACTTTCTATTCAAATAGCAGAACTCCCTTTTCAAACAGCGGAACTTTCTATTCAAATAGCAGAACTCCCTTTTCAAATAGCGGAATTTCTTTTCAATTAGAAAACTCCTTTTTCAAATATCGGAGCACTTTTTTCAAACAGCAGAACTCCCTTTTCAAATAGTGAACTTATTTTCAAATTGCAGAACACCCTTTTCAAATAGCGGAGCATTGTTTTGAAAGAGCAGAACTACCTTTTGAAATAGCGGAACTTTCTCCTCAAGTAGCAGAACTCTTTTTTCAAATAGCAGAACTACATACCACTACATTAAAACAGAGGATTAGTAATTTTATTCCAAAATTAATGGTGACTAATGTGAGATCTTTGGCCCCTAAAATAGACGAAGTCCGCGAATTCATGATGGAAAATGAGATAAACTTATCCTTTCTAACTGAAACTTGGCTCAATGACTCAATTACAGATAGCGTTGTAAGCATACCTGGGTTTACAATCATACGCAAAGATAGATCTATAAACAACCATGGCGGAATCTGTATTTATATCAGAGACGGTGATACGAAACTCGAAATCCTTTCAGAAATTTCATGTTGTTCCGAACACGAAATCTTATGGCTTCATTTAAAACCTAGACGACTTCCTCGTGAATTTTCCACAATCATAGTTGCCGTCCTATACCACCCCCCCCCCCAGTGCCGACGATTTCAGCATGCAGAGTCACTTTTTTCAGACACTGAGCGAAGTCGAAGCAAAATTTTACAGCTGCGGTATTATCATTGCTGGGGATTTCAATCGTCTTAATGTGAATCATATAATTAAGCATTTTCGGTTAAAACAAATTGTTAAATCACCAACTCGAGGCGAAGCAATACTTGATCTAATATTAACCAATATGCACGAGTTCTACAAGTCTCCGCAAATGCTCCCTCCAATTGGATTATCTGATCACAACACAATTGTAGTTTCACCCACTCACATTGTGAAGAAAGCAAAACCTACATTTGTATACAAACGAGACCTTCGTCAGAGTAAGAAAGATGCCATGGGGAGATTTTTACAATCAATCCTTTGGCCTGAAATTTTTGCTCAATCACAAAGCTGTGAAGATATGGCGAATTTTTTTTATGACATTGTAGCTATTGGTCTTGACCTCCTCATGCCAATTAAACGGATTAAGAAAATCTCTGCAGATGTTCCTTGGATGACCGATAAATTAAAAACATTTATAAAAAAAAGACAAGATGCCTTTTTCAGTTACGGTCCAAAATCCAACTGCTTTAAATATTACCGAAATATTGTCAATCGCGAGAGAAAAGCGTGTAAATCAAAATACTATACGACCCAGGTTCACAGTAAAGAAAAAGATAACCCTAAAGCTTGGTGGAGTGAAATCAAACGCCTAGGAGGAATGGAATCAATGAATAGCTCCCTAATAAATTTGATAAATATCGCTGGTTTTGAAGATATATCGGAACAAGAACTAGCAAACAGAATAAATACAGCTTTTCTTGAGCCCTTATCAGAATATCAACTATCTTCACCGTTAAAGCGACTTAACTTAGAGGAAAACCCAGACTTCTTAGAAGTTTCTGAAGAAAGGGTTTTATCACAGCTACAAAAACTCAACCCCAGTAAAAGTGGTGGCCCTGACGAAGTGCCCAATTGGCTCTTGCAAGAGTATGCTGTAATCCTTGCCCTCCCAATTAGTCTACTCCTAAATGCATCCTACAAACAACAACGCCTACCTGCAATATGGAAACTTGCGAATGTTTCACCGCTGCCAAAAGTAAAAATAGTACAGGACCTGAAAAAAGAACTTAGGCCTATTTCATTAACACCTAATATTTCGAAGGTTGCAGAGCATTTCGTTGTTAATGATTATGTGAAACCAGCTGTTTTGAAGAAAATTGACCCAAATCAGTATGGAGCAATCCCTAAATCATCGACGATTTTTGCTCTTCTTAGTATGGTACATAACTGGACCTCCGGGCTTGACGGTACCGGTTCTACAACTAGAATAATTCTATTCGATTACCAAAAAGCTTTTGATCTAATTGATCACAGAATTTTGTTCAATAAACTACTTCAGTTAGATCTACCACGAAGTGTTATAAATTGGATTATTGATTTCTTAAGTAACAGATTCCAAAGAGTCAAACTTTCACAAGGATGTTTTTCAAATTGGGGTGCAGTACCTTCGGGCGTCCCTCAAGGCACCATTTTAGGTCCATGGTTCTTTTTAATCCTGATAAATGATTTATCTATCACAGATACTGACTTATGGAAATACGTGGACGATACGACAGTATCGGAAATAGTTGACAAAAACCAACAGAGTAGAGCACAGACAATTGCTAATGAGATGTCACAATGGTCCCAAAACAATAAAATGAAGCTGAATGAAGAGAAATGTAAGGAGCTCCGTATTTCCTTCTCAAAAGTCCCTCGTGATTTTAACCCGATACTTATTAACAATAAAAGTATTAGAGTCGTAAAATCCGTTAAACTTCTGGGCTTGTCATTCGATAATAACCTGACGTGGAATCTACATATCGAAGAGGTAGTTAAAAAAGTATCCAAACGAATCTATTACCTGATCCAACTCAAACGGGCCAGTATTTCTCGGAATGATCTGGTTCTATTTTATGTTACATGTATTCGATCTGTTATCGACTATGGTATCCCTGTCATTTACTATTCGTTCCCAAAATACTTGCGTTCCGAATTGGAAAGATTACAAAAAAGAGCTATTAGAATCATCTGTCCAAACACTAATTACGAAGACGCTTTAATTAGTTGTGGATTGGAGTCACTGTCTGTTCATCATGAAAATATTTGTACTAGTTTATTTCAAACAGTAGTCGCTGAAGAAAATCATAAGTTACGAAGTTTACTGCCACCTATACATACTTCTTTTTATGATTTAAGAAACGATAGGAAATTTGAAATTCCTAGATGTAACACTAATCGTTTTCAAACTAGTTTTTTTGTGGCTTCGTGCCGCAAATCATTTATCTAATGCTATTGAAATGACCTAATATTTTTAATAATTTTAAATTTTTTAGTATATTAAAGTAATAAACATCTTGTATATATAATATTTATATGGAATGTCATCATAATGGCTTGATAAACTCTTCTTTTATATTCTCGTAATTAGTTAAATTTACTTGTAAAAAAAAATACGCAATTCAGCCTATGGCTGCGAAGTATTTTATTAAATCTATCTATCTATCTATCTATCTCTATCTAGTCGTTAAATATACAAATTATCGTGATCGATCTTATATGCCGTCTGTATTTACTTGTTTTCAAATGTTTTGTTGTCTCGTGGGTTTTTGTTTGTTTGTTTTTTTTTGGGGGGGGAGGAAGGAGATTTTTGACAGGTTTTGAAAAAATCATCTTTCTGTGACCACTAGCAAAAAATTGCTGCCAATATTCTGGCATGCATGGTCGACTTGTATGGGATCTGTTATCGAGTCTCTCTAAATGGCCTGATATGTTTACTATGCATTGTTTAAGTTGTATGATCAACTTGACCACACTTGCCCTCTGAGCCCTTGTTCACCTCACATCTGCATTCTGCACTGAAAGTTAGTTCATTCATTTCTCACTCCCTTCTCTTATTTTGTTCCTTTTTCATTCATTATTTCATTTTTCTCTCATTCCTTTCTCTCTCTCTCTCCTTATCTCTCTCTTTTCCCTCCACCCTAAAATTTTCTGGAAACTTAAAGACTTTCTAGGACCAAACAATCTCATGATCCGATACTTTTTCCTCCCTTGATATTTAATTGAACAGAATATAATTCAAAAGATGGCTGTTGCTAGAAATATAGTGACCTATTTTTTTATCATTACTGAAGCATATGATTGGTCTAACTTTGTTTTAATATAGAGGACAGAAAAATTTCCAGAAAATCCTTAAGCGAACTCGCCATAACAGTCCGCATGCTCCACATTCTGATGCTGTGAAGGTGTTCATAACAAATCTGTCTGAAAACTTTAAAGATAACAGTGTAGAGAAATTTCTCTCGCTGGTAAAGCGATGTTGTCATGTAAAGAGAATTATAATGCCAGTTGAATTTCCTGCTGACCATCCTGTAGAACAATTTGGACGATTGTTTCTTGCTTGCTTGCTAAAACATCACGAGCTTGGTAAGTATTATAACAGGACCCGCAGATATAAATATTGCCCAGATTTTGCATCTTTCGAACTTTTTTGAATTGAAACGTACTCTAGTTTATATTCATTTACAATAGCGAACCAAAAAAATGTTAGATATTCAGTTAGTATATCATATTTTACAATTATAGCAGTTCAAAATGCAAACAAAGCGTTTGTTTACATTACGGACTTTACATCATCTTTAAATAGAATCGAAATTATCGAATCATACTACGCATAGATTGCATGTCATTATAACCAGAAACAAAACCTTGGGACGACACGAGCTACAATTGCCATACGAGTATAGTAATGTCAATAATAATGTCAATAATATCGTAGAGTTTATAAATTCAATTTGGTTTTGACTTTTGGCATCGTTTTAGTTCCAATGGCACTATCACTGATTGAACATGAAGACCTGGATAAACTTCCAGATGGAGAACTGTCATCATCTACAGAACACAGCTTTTATCCAGCATCCTTGGTACAAGTGTTAAGAGTCACTCATCAGTCCAAATGTAGCCTAATTAAGGTAATAATCCTGAATACGTATGGCAATTAAACAATTACAAAAGGAAACGATTATAATTATCTGATATAGGCAGCACGCCTATAGAAATCCTGGATTACTCTCGAAAACTACAATTCACAAACCTTTGGAAAACTCTAGAAAATTAAAGATTCCTTGACGTCTTAGAATGTACATTATCCATATATATTATTGCTCTTGAAAATGCTCAGGGGAATATTTTCCTAGAGAGGCTAGACTTATAAAATTTTAATCATGTGCCAACCATGGCCTGCACACAGGCAGTTAACAATGATATGCAGGCATGACATAAAGAAGAGAAACACCACCAGGAGTATAATAAATAAAAAATAATGCAGAATTTGGAAGGAAAATGTGTAATACTGTTTTAGTCTGTGAGATACAGACAAGAACAAATACGATAAAAGATAAACGATAACTTTCTTGTCCGAATCCCTTCCACTGTTATAGTAAGAAACGTAAAACATTTCTCCCCAAAATGTCTGCAATGACTGTACGCCATGCAGTATTCACTATACAGCAATATGTACATACGGTGTCTATAAATGTTTTTTTCCCTTAACAAATTTGCCATAAAGTCGTGTTTATGTTTTCAGGCTCACCAAGAATCGTACCGATCATATGAAGAAGTGTGTGCACCAGCGATAGAAAGATGTCAATTCCTTCTTCAAATTCTACGTCCTGCCGTATCAGGAGAACTAGCAGCTCTATCTAAACTCAAACTACTTAACATGATTCCTCGATGGAAACGTTTGGTTTCTCAAGTCATTCAAGAGAACAGAAAGTCCAAGGAAGGTGAAAAGGGAAGTGTGCAAGGTCGAGAAAGTCAGGAGACAGAAAGAGAGGAAGATCTGAGTGTTGAACGTGTTGCGCTAAGGTTGGCAGTGCTGGAGGAGTCGAAACAAGAGCAAGAGGTATGTATAATATATCAAGCACGAGAAAGTGTTTAAAAATGTATTGAGGTGTTTTAAAATCAATATAGTAAAAAACGTCGAGGTAATGGCACATCTTCGCTAATGAAATAAAGAGAAATTTAACAGGAATGCTTACTCATTTTTAGGCGTTCATGGAAATATTTGTGCAGCAAGAAAACAGTTTTAGTATAATACCTATCGTCATAGTCCTTGTCGTATACTGCAGAACATTTTTAGTATACTGCGATCTCTTTAAAGTGGACGTTTACTAGAAGAAAAATGACTTGCTATATGTGTAGGGAGCCTACACTCAACGAATATACTTTAATCAACTAACACATTTTACATATATATTAATGCAGTTTTTTTTGTTTTCAAATATTGTATTTTATATTATACAGACGTCATTGGCAGTTCCAACGGCAGCGCTAACAAATATCAAGAAATTCAAATGGCTTCGTGAACGTGTGGCAAGCAGCTCGTCCGCCTCAGTACTGATGAATCATATTAGGGATTTTGTATTAAAGGAAGAGAAAATCAATCTTGAAAAGATCATGAATGCCATGGAGTGTCACGTAAGTGAAGTAAAGTTTTAGTAAATAAATCTAGTAAATGAATTGACTACGTCCTTTGATAATGAGCGATATTGTAAGAGGCAAGAGAAATGCGGAATATTATACATCAACTCCCAAACACCAATTTATCTTGATGTTTATCTTTCATTGGTTTGGTGAACCATATATTTTGTGTGTTATTGAAAATGAAAAAATAAAATTAATGGAATTTAACAATCGGGATAATTATTCTCAATAGGTGAAAAGAGCAAGGCTTCGTTTGGAAGGCACTCAATTCTTGCTATCATTGATAAATAAAGGCCTTATTGGTTCTGTCAAATACTCCATTTTGGGTGGTTGGCAAGGATTGTCAACGAACACTTTCAAACGCAGGTGAGTTCAAATGACTTGGTAGAGAACGGATGTAAATTGGAAAATGCACGTCTCTTGCTTGAAGGAAGAACAGGGAAGTTAAAATAAGTTAAACTAAATATTGAAGTAGAGCTTTTCCCTATATTTGCATTTCTCAATGATACGTAAAATCATTTCTCAGTGATACGTAGAACCAAAATATATAGCGGCTATGGGCATTTCCAAATTTGCAGGCTGGCAATAATGTTGTATCATGTACACTCAAGTAAATTCGTAAAGTGTATATTATGACGTCAGTTTCAGACCCCTAAAATGACTATGCAGAGACTTAAATGGACGTCCAATAACCACCATGTGGCTTCCATTTCAGCACTTATCATATAACTCCAGTTGTGTCTTGAGCTTATAACTGATTGACACGGCTTTACAAAGAGCAGTTATGATTTTGTGCTCAAAATTCAGGCCTGCAAATAATTATTTTGCTTAGAAGGACAGATGTCCGATCAACACAAAAATTCGGACATTTATCAGTTTTTTCTCGGACAATGGACGAAGGAAAATTTTTCGTGGTCTTTTTCATATTAGCATGATGTATTTCGGCTGGTCATGTTGATCTGCACTGCAGTGCATCTAAAACTGAGTATAAATCTAGTAATCTACCAGTCCTACTGCATTTTCAGTAAATTATGGTTCAGGTTGTACATAACTCTAATTTCTACCATATTATAAGAAGACGATTTATATTTGTAATAAATTTTACGGCTTAATGCAGCCAAGAAATAATGGAAGAGTGTATGTCGTTTATATTGCTTTGGTTTCATTGATGAAATTATGTTCAAAGTCAATTTTTTGAGATTGGATATTTGACCAACCAAAATCGGTCGGTCAGATGTCCGATCCGAAAAAACTTTGATCGGACAAAAGGTAAAATTTGGCCGGCACTTATTTGCAGGCCTGAAATTTGACCGAAATAATAATAATAATAAGGTCAATTAAACAAACGAACAAACAGTGTACCGTGAAGAATGAATAAAAAACTTTGATTCATTTTAGGCCTCCTGTTCCACGAAATCTTTCAGACGTGAAATTAATCCCCCCATATGACCAAGTAGTACTGGATAACGCCTTTACAAAGATAGATCAATGGTCTATAACCTTGCTACGAGATGCAGTGTTAGAAGCAGGTGATACGTACAAGAAATCACAGTTCAATCTACGTAGATGTACATCTGATATGTCTCTTGGTGTCTTGCCTTGTGCTCGATTTATGTTAGCTGCACTTGGTATGTTAACTGTCGAACATGCTGCTGCTGGAGTCAGCTTGCTTCTTAATTCTGGTGTCCTTGCTCTTACACAAGTAAGCAAAGTACTTTTACTCACCGCTAGTCCGAAACTGAACCAATGTAGGCGTCCTCCTTTTTGTCCCTCATCCTTTTCTAGCCTTGCTCATGTCTACCGTCAATTCCTTCATGTTTAAATATTCATACAAAAGTGGGGTTCTAGTATAGACCGTGTTGAACAGCAAGATGTTTTCGTTGAAGGATGTACCTATCTGAAAAATATGGAAAGCACGTCGAGTTCAAAAAATCGAATTCTTTTTTCACAGTCCATCCATTTCTTCTTCGGTGTTCCCGTTCTCTGTTCGCCTCTGTCTTCAGTTCCACAATGCTGGCCATCCTTTCTTATAACATGTCTACACCATCAGCCTTGCTATAAAGTGACCTTCTCAGTAATATATCTACTAACACACAGTCATGCTCATCTTTCGCCCTACAGCACATATTGTTGGCAATAGTATTTACTATGCATTGGCACAATCCTTAATTGTTGTTGTGTATTAATAACACAGGTATACCATATGCAGATTAAATCTGCGGCGTTCTGACGAATGATTTATAATGCTGGAAATTGTGACAAGTAAAACTTGTTTCAGGTGTTACAGAGTGTGGGGTTCAATTTTTGATATTGCAATAGGCAATTCCAGCTTTTAATTTGTGCGCGCAGGGGAGGATGGGAAGTAAGGTATCATATTGCTGATCATGCTGAAAAAATAGAAATGACGGCCGTGTAAACACGGGGTGATAGCTTATACTTGTAAATCAGTATTGAAATATTTTGATTGTTTCGGCAGTTTTTATTGAAATTTTTCAGCATAATCAGCAATATGATACCTTACTTCCCATCACCCCCTGCGTGCATAAATTAAAAGCTGGAATTGCCTATTGCAATTAAAATCACAATCAACAAAATATTTAAACATTAATTTGTAGGTCGAATGAGATATTGATATTTTACTTTCCAGACAATCTTGCGACTAGCAGGACCATCTGATGAGAATAATGATGATGATGAGATGTTAGCAGCAGCCATTATTGATGAAAATAAGAAACCACGCACACCTCCGCCTTTACCTGCAGTAGGACCAGAAATGGCGCGAATGATGAAAGTTGGTACTAAAGTAATTCGTGGACCTGACTGGAAATGGGGAGATCAGGTATATCGAAATTAATTTGCAATCAAAGCATATTACAGTCTATAGAACTGTAAATATATTTGCTGATATATAATCACATGTAAATTAGTAGTTTTTGAATCTACGAAGTAGATTATATGCTATCGACGTGTTAGCTGTTCACATTGGCTTTATATGGGTCAGTGGGCATGAGTCTCTATTATTATGGCGTGTACGAATTCGTCACGCGAAAAACGCGTTCGGATTGTGCACGCATAAGACACAGTTACTGTGGGTTTTTACTACGATGGATTTGTTAAGTGTGCAACTAAGTATCGTCCTACAATTAAATTACAATAATATTTTAATCTGGAATAACCGTTTTAGCGCAAATTACTGGTATATCAATTACCTGTTTATGCACGCATATATTATTTTCTGATTATGTTCTAGACTAGCTAGTACTTGGCGGCCATTCACTTTTTACAGTTGTCAATCTACTGGGTAGGGTGGGGGCAACGATTTATTGCTATTCGTAGATTCATGTACGCGTAGAGTACCTATTTTTTGTTTTATCCAAGTTCTACTGACATATTCAAAACGTTTGCCAACCGATATTTTCAGCAATAGTAACGTGAAATGAATGCCAGTACTATAAAATTACATGTTTTGATCAATAAAATAAATGAATCAATAAATCAGAATATATTTAAAACATTCATTTTGACATTCAAAACCCCACCTCAGCTTTTTCAATGCGCCGTTTGTGTTTGAGTGATGTCATTGTTAAATACTTCCGCAGGAGACAGGTATAAAAAATACCCTCTACGATTGTGTTATGGACTTTGATCGAACGTCCATAAGACGTCACAACATTTTCTTGTCTTTTGGTAGTCTTCTTTCTCACACACAACATATAATGCACAATTACACCCCCTTTACCCTACTTAGTCCACACAATGGAGACAGAAAAAATAACGTAAAGAAGTCGAAAGTCTCATGCTTCGGCGTATGTAGAGACCTGACGTGGGGCAATAGGCATTGATTCTTCAGCATTTCCATTGTTTCTCGTGTTATAGCAATTCCTTATTAGAATATTTGTTGAATTAAATTGTATTTTGTATTAGAGCATCAGGAACTTTGTGCTAGGATCACTGGATTATTTATAGTATAGTTATAATCTAAGGAGTTTTATTGAGTTTTATGTAATTTTAGGATGGCAAACCAGCAGGTGAAGGTCGTGTTGTGGGTGAACTTGGTGAAGATGGTTGGGTGCGAATTCAGTGGGATACTGGGTGTACAAACTCATATCGTATGGGAAAAGAAGGGAAGTATGATCTACAACTAGCAGGACCTCCACCAATACCTGAGAGCAGTGATGACGACGATGAAGAAACGAAGCCAGGTATAAATGGTTCGTTCAAATCCAATCATCCAAAATAATAATAATAATTTATTTGATGTTGATTACATATGACGTGGCTGACCAATTTACCTGGGCCGGAAGCTCGTGATTCATGTGCTCAAAAACTAATGCTTGAGACTATAGTTTTTGGTGAGGGAGGAAACTGAAGTCTGGAGGACCGGGAGAAAAACCCTCGAAGCACAGAAGAAAACCATGAGTTTTCAAGTACAGGGAAGATACCCTTCCCTCGACCAGGGACATCTGCCACAACTCAGGGACATCTGCCACCCGTTTGCTCAAAACATCCAAACTCAGAGAATAAACAGAAAATAAACATCTAAAGCAAGAAATAACTGCATTTGGAAGTTAGTAAATGAATTGAAAGTTCAAGCAATTCATTGCAAAGTTCATTGCAAATTCAAGTAATAATTGTGTGTACATAAAAAAGGGACAGCAGATATTAAAAAGTATAAATGAGCTAAAGTCTGAGTCTTTTATGATTTATATATTATACATATATTATGTATAATTTTTTTAAGTACATTAAATGAAATTAAATTATGTTGCCAATATAATCTAATTGATTAAATTTTCTTTGTCCTATCTATGCAGATAATAAAAAGCAGAACGTGCGACCGTCCAATGATGGCAAATTATCTGTTCATCCAACTGTCCTGATACGTCGCGCCACCTTAAGTTTATTACGGTGCTTAGTTATTTCTGCTGGTATCCATGCTGATGACATCCCAATCAATGCATTGAAAACAGTTTCTGGTCTTCTGTTGACTATTTTGGACAAAGGAAGTTCAGGTATAGATACGGTATACATTTCTATATTACTATTCAGGGTTGAGAAGTTTCTATACTGGATATTAAAAAGTAGAATAGCGCAATTTAATATCTAGGTTCAACATAAATAAGGTCAATATATCTTCGATAACCACACAACTTATTAATCTGGAAGCTTAGATGCAACCTGTTGTCCGAGGTGGTCTGGGAACTAGCAGTGGTACTTGGATTAAGGAAAGCTCCATGCAAATGGTATCTTGAACTGCTAACCAAGGGGATGCAAGCATCACCCATGCACTCAATACCAAGCTAGGCGCGACCACTATTACCTTGTACACCGCGAACGAGAAACATGTATGATGCGGTGTCGTTGAAAACAAACGTCATACAAACAGCACGGGATTCAGTTAAATAAAATTAAATGGGAAGTATGAAATAGAATGAAATGCAGAGGTGGAATATCACTTGGAAATGGAAACAGATGATAAGAGACTGAAGTTAATGGATTAGAAACGATATAGCATAGCATATATAGCATATATATACTAAAACTGTCTGTACCAGTGTGGGTATAGTACCAATGTGAAAATGCTGTGCTGAGTGGTTATATTACTACCTTAAAAAACAAGCCGAAACTCGGCACAGCATTTTATATAGCATATAGCATAGCATAAAGTAGAATAGAATGAATTGAAATACAGAACAAAACTTTAACCAAAGAAAAATGTTTTGCTCCCGTCATAGAATATTGGTTCCTGACATATTACAATTTTATATTTTGTTTCAGAAAATGACAGAGATGTAATTTACCAGCAACAACATCATGAATGGGCGAAGCTAGGTTGTATTCGTGGAATAACATTAACGCCATCTGCAAGTAAAGTGTTCAGCTCATCTCATTGGATCAACTTATTTCTACGTATAGTGGGTGGTAATTTGGGAGACGCCAACTTTTGTAGTCCAGCTAATGCTGAACTTAAGTCACTGCAAGAAACAAAATTAATTGCACAGTTACCAAGACAGGTAAACTGATATAATTGTGTTATCTAATACTGATATAATTGTGTTATCTAATACTGATATAATTGTGTTATCTAATACCAGCAGGTACAAATATATGTATATTGAAAACTTCAAGATCTTTGGTTTTCCCCAACTAAGTACTTGTAAAATATTAATTTGTTTGCACCATTGAATCACATTTCGTCATGACAATATTTCGGTTCGCTTGATAAGTATTTAAATTAATCAATCCTATAACATTATATATGATGACAAATTATCATATATCATCACTGTTATCAAGCTAACTCATCAAAATTAATAGAAACATCTAAACTTAAATAGTAGAAAGTTGTAAAAAGTACACTTTATACCACGCAGCGAAACCCTGGGCTTCTTTAAGGTGTGACTTGTATTTGCTCCTAAAGATGGGCAAGAAGCAAGCGTATAAAGTGGTCGTAACGTCATGTTTCGTGTGCAATAGGGTTTAGGATAGAAATGTGATTGGGGTCCAGTTCAAAGTATAATATATTTGTGCGCGAAACATGATTGAGGATATCACCATAAAATTCCAGTAAAATGTGGAAATGTTTGCCACGCTTGTGACGTCATCCTATATGCTTATCAAAAAGTAGAGCACACCTGCAAAACAATGCAATGATATGTTTCAAAATATTACTTGGGTTAACGATTTCTTCAATCTAGACAATCCTAAATTTTGTTGCCGTTATACCCTTAATATTTTTTCGACTATTACAGTTCTTGTATTCTGTTTGAAGTGCAACTTTTGCAGCAACTTCTAGTTTTGAATTGTTACTCTACCGAAAGCAATCCGCGTTGAGCAACAAATCAAATCAAGCTAATGTGTTTTATTTAGATCCTAACCTTACGTCTGATGAGAGTGGTTCTACCCTCATGGGATGGAGATGGTTATTCAGCACAAATGTCAACACTAATTGAAAAGCTTTTTGCTCTGCTTGGTCGTGTCTTGATGACTTGTACAGGAATGCTTCCCATTGATAGTAAGTGCTTATCCACCACAATATGAATCATTCTCAGTCCAATATCGTCCAACATCTTTGGTCCAACGATGTTGGGCGATGTTGGATGAATATTTGGGAAACCTGATCCAACATCAGTGAACATTACATAATAATTATAATAATTTTGTTTAAACTGGAAAAAACCCCGATCAGCATAATTACAAGAAATAGCTGGTATTAACCAGTGACCAGCATCGTAAAGGATTTCTATGGTAAAAAACACAAATAAAAAACTTAAATAATTATTTTACACTGCATATATGTTCTTTTTTGTCCATATTTAAAAAATACTTAAATATTTTAGTTTTAAAGTTAGATAAAGATTGTATAATGTTCAAACAAAGCCAATGATGTTCAAACAAAGTCAATAATGTTCAAACAAAGCCAATAATGTTCAAACAAAGCCAATAATGTTGCAGTCTGCAGCAGTATAGGATGTTAGACCAACATGTTGGACTGTTTTGAACGGGCCTGTATATTTCAAAATCTGTTTTAAGGTCGGAAAAAGAAAATGCAAGGAAGAAAATCTAAACCTAAAGCGTCTCTCACAGCTTCACATAGCAGTACAGTTGCTGAAGAATTGGTAGTACTTCTTCGTCATCTTCATTCGTTTGATTCCTGGAATCCTTTGATTAACGATTTTATTAGTGCAAGATTGAATTCCATTGCCGAAACTGCATCGCAATCTAAGGTACGAAAGAGAACTTTCACAGGATTTGTGTTAAATTTACTTACTGTTAAGCTAATTTCGGGCTGCGAGCAGGCTACTCAGTTGCCTATATTCAATTTGTGGGTTTGGGATAAAAGCACCAAATTAGTACACTAATGTTTTCCTGGTTGTAATATAACAGTCAGTGTTTCAGGTTGTGAGATGTCTGATGGTAAAATAACTCGACTAATATAAAGACATTTTTGACAGACAATTTCAGAGAATACGGAAGATGAACCAGTAGAAGGAGGTATTATGGCTGCTCTGGCTGTTATTGGTGGTGTAGATAGTCGACCACGTTTGGGTGGTATGGTTCATCATAATGATCATGGTGTTGGTACTGTATCACGTATCGCAGCTAATGGCAAGATCACTATGCAATGTCAAGGAAGTAATGAAATACATACATGTTCCATATCACAACTTAAGTCGGTATGTAATGCAGGATATCTAAGAAAATCGTGTTGTCTTTGTTGGTAATGATTTAAACTTTGTGGTTTAACCCACGTTACTGTACGAAAACCATTCTTTGTAGAGGTTCTCCTTAGTTATACGGAAATTTGTAATGCGTTATTTCACAATGCCAAGAAACGTCTGGTTTGGCCACCGCAATATACATTGCTGGTCAAAACCATCTGCGACACTTTATTAAAACATTCCTCTGTGGTTTTTTTTACTATTAGACCGGAATAATATTTGTCCCCCGCCCCCAAAAACAATGTTGGACGTATTACAATTGCTTTAACTTCATGTATTCTGGGAATGCAATCAACATTGAACGGTGGGGGGAAGGGGAAGGTTTTTCTGAATTTGCAATAATATTACGAAATTTTGCAGATATTTTGCCCAGGATTGTAGCCTGTACCTATACTCACCGTTTTGTAATTCTTACGTAATATAATATTACTTTTGTATCGTTTGAGTATTTATAACAAAGATTGCGTTGTCTTGATTGCCTTATCTTGATTCTATTTTTTTAAATTATTTTAGTAATTAAAATTCTTAGCGTTGAGAGTATACTGTACTTGTTAGGCGGGCAAATTCCGTCCTTACATACCTTCTAGGTGATTAGTAATAGTGTAAGCTGTTATTAGATGTTGTCAAATAACTATCCGAGATTTAATCTTCACAAACCTTACCGTATTGCATGTTATCTAAATTGGACATTGCAATATCTACTGACACGAAACTAAAAACATTTCCTGATTATTTGTAGGTTCCTGTGATATCATTTTGTGTTGAGCGTCTGAACGTGTCTGGCAGTATGTTAAATATGTGGTCATCTCTAGTCAGATTGACTGGTGAGGGTGTACTAACATCGGAAATGAAGGAGTCTGCAGCACCTTCCGATGATGAAACGTCCGAAAACACATTTTCCAAAGGTAAGTCCTGAGATGGACGCAGCAATTTTCCCTGAGCGCCCACATGATAGGGACCCCAAGTAATTGAGACGGTGCTCAAATTGGACAAGCCCCAACTCCTATCAAATTGGACAAACCCCTCCTCCCCCCCCCAATTCAAATCGGTCCCAATTCGCAAATTGTTCCTCACTCTCAAACTGTTTCCCAGTTTCGAGTTGTTCCCCACTTTCAAATTGTTTCACCTCTCAAGTTGGCTGGCTCATCTCTAAACACGAGGTCTTATCCTAACTTGGGAGAGCTTTTGTTGGATCCTTCTGAAGTAGGGGACTCTGGTGGAGGGTCTTACGTATGGGAACTAATAACATTTGAATTGTGCTTATTTGATCTCATACTCTAACTATAAATAGCATTCTTATGAACCATTGCCTGATATTTTTAAGTAACTTTAAACAAGTGTCTTAGTGGTAAAGAAGCGTGTCTAGCTAAAATATCAGTGTCTGGTACTTGTAGATGCATGTATTCTTTTAAAATCCTGATTTTATTCCTGATGTTTTATTGTACGTCTTTACCATTACAAAATTAGTTGACCAATGACTGCAACTGGAAACAAATGACTACAACTTTCTCTTTATATTTTAAGGTGTGTTTGATGTGATCGAAACAGCGTTACTGAGGAAACAACAAATTTGTCTTGGATTACTCAAGGCAGTTCGTGTTCTTTTGAGTCCTCAAGAACACCTTAGAAAGATCATTCTTTCTTCAGAAAGTACAGGTGGCTCAGAAGAAGCGCAAACATTGTTTCAACAGTTGATGAAAACTGCAGTAAAGCCATCGCCAATTAAGCCTATTTTTGGTCGGGAAGAGCTAGAGGTGAGCTATTACTGGGGTGTGTATGGTATCTATAGCCTTATTACGATTATACGATTAACATTTCTATAGCGCGAATTGACATGCGGATATGATCAAATGCGCTTTACATCAAGTATTACGCTTACCTAATAACGTACTTAACCTAGATTATTTTATCTTTACAACAATTTTGATATTACTTTTGTAACGAAGCACTCTGAACACTTTACGTAAAGTTCTTTAATAACATATCACAAACAAGCAACTTCTCCACAAAATATCTCTCACGATCTCACAATTATTTCAGCTATCAAACTTACATACTTTTGTCTCTCGCCATGCGGTCATACTACTAAAATCACATACGTCAAAAGGTACTTAAATTACATACTCCAAAAGACACTTCTTCATGACTTTCTTAACTGTGTTTACCCACTCGGAGAAAACCCACGACTGTCGGCAGAGCGTAGACTGACACTTTTCACATGAGTCTGTAGCGAGAATCGAACCCACGATCTCAGAGGTGAAAGGCGCTTGCTGTGACGACTGCGCCACCGAAGACCCGCTTATTACTTAATTATTCTCATAACTTTTAAGATTTTAAAAAATCTATTAAACAGTTCAATTTGTGGAGCTAATGACTGTAGGTCAAGTTGTAGGCCAAATCAATTAAATTTTAGTTTAATTTCGATGAAATATATTTACTAGAGTTTGCCTTGCTTTTCCGGGCTGAAAGAACTGAATGCGATATAATTTCAGCATGGATTTTTTATTCTTCACTTTCACTGGTAGATATGTGCCCTACACTTTTGTGAGGCTACGTCCCCACTAATCCGTTTTCGTAGCGTTTTCGTCTTATTTTCCGTTCACAAGGGAATAGAAGACAATGCTCTAATTACCCGAAATAATACGAAAACGGTAGTGCTCAGTGGTGTAAAAGTAAGGTTTATGAAAATCAAGTCGACTTAAAAGAAGATCTAGAATGAGTAAGAAATTACCAGTTGGTATACTGGTAAATACTTACGCATTCTAGATCTTCTTTTAAGTCGACATATGTATTAATGCTTGTTATCGTGCATAGATTTGAAATTTAGAACTTCACCATATTGATATTTCAGGCGGCTGCCCTCTCCACTTGTCAATATCTGGCTGCAGAAGCGTACAGTCCAGTACCATGCGATATAGATACCACTGGGAGTCCTACAAGTAATATCAACAACAAAAGTGAAAGTCCTAAAAGCACTAAATGTCCAGGGAAAAGAACGAAATCTCTTTCTAAAGTTTCACATCCAGTCGTTGCAAAATGTATTGAGATGGGATTTCCTCAAGGTCATGTTGAATATGCTGTAAAGGAACTGAAAGTGGAAAATCCTCGACCTGAAATGGTTGTCGCTTGGTTACTCGATCATCCCGAGGTATTTGAGAAAGAGTATCCCTGTATTCACTGAAAATTTTTTCACAATTCCTACTATGGAAATAGTAAGGATCTTCTTTGGAAATAGTATTATAAAATGACATTTATATAACGCGTGCTCTGATTGGTCGAAACCCGTGTTTGGATCAGGCCATCCAAACACGGAAATTTAAAGTGCCTTCGCGGTTATTTTAAACTTTGTTGTTATTTTATAAAGCAATTACTTTATGGTTTCCGTGTTTGGATGACCTCCAAACACTTGGGAATGTTGCTCGAGTTAAGAAAAGCGCGCAAAATCACTCGCCTTCGGCTCGTGATTCTTAACTCTCGCAACATTCCCGCGTGTTTGGATCAAGCCATCCAAACACGGAAACCATAAAGTAATTGTATATGGAAACCCAATTTTCATACTGCTTGCAATTTCCGTACTATGCAGGGTATATACTATATGGAAATAGTATGGATGTACTATGGATTTAGTGACGCAATTGCAAATTCCATAGTATGGATTTCACTATTTTTTCCAATAATTCAGCAACATGATGTTCATGTTTACGCTAAATTGTTAACTTTTGATTGTCTTATGGAACATCAAAATTTGTTACTGTATAGTTTCTATAATGTAAGGCTATTGTTAGGTTCACGCGTTCTAGATTTAATATTTATTTTCTTGCAATACATAATTATGAGCTTTTGACTATAGTGTATGCGATGGCTGAATATTTAACTCGAAATATCAGACGTTGTTCGCGGAAGCGATCCTGCAGAGTTTTTCTACATGCACTGGTACCAGATTTAATATGCTTCAACCAAATTGCGACCGGAAATTGCACAAAAAATGATATCACTGAGTATTCATTGCAATGGCTCGCGCTCTTTTTTGCTTCGCTTTGTTTCAACGTTTTATAATAAATTGTGCTTAATTTGTAAATTTGAAGTGTTTTTAAATATGCTCAAGTAACGGAATATATTGTTTTAAGGCCTTTAGCCTGTTCTTTACCTTAACGTTTTACCAATGAATCGAAAACTTTGCCATATCTTGAAATATTTTAGTAGTTGCGTCATTAATATTCTGAACAGTTCAACATGTATAGTCTAGTCATGTTCTGTTAAGTTAGGTTGACCTGCCTTAGATGCCAATTTTTAACCGCCTATGTGCTTCAGAAAAATAATTACAAAATACAGAACTCAATGAGCCATTTTCTGAAGAGGTGACGTTTCCACAGGTACATTACTATAATCGACCAGCAGTGCCAATTTTATCTAAGGATCTGTTTTTTGGTTTAGACGTAAGTCCTATCCGATTTCATATTGTTATCCTTTATTCATTTAACGTCAACTTGAAACTTCAGATTTTTGCTGCTATCGAACTGCTCTAGCACTGCTTGTTGATTTAAAGCTGTCTCGTCCCCAATCGCTTTCAAGGGGGAGGACGGGGGGAGGAAAACAAAAAAAAATCTTTGTTGCAGCAACTTATCACAGCCACTGATTTATATAGATTGGACTGCACTGTGTCTAACGAAGGGCCTGCGGAGGAGGCAGGATTTAAAGCAAGCATAGTCACGTGATTTAACCCACCTTTCTTTGTATGGTTTAGATTCCTGAGATTGAAGAGACAGAGACAGAGTGTATTTCCTCAGATGATGAAGATGGTGGTGGTAATACAAGCAGTAGTCAAAGTGATGGCGAGGCGACAGATGAACATTATAATGGCACTGCAGTTGTTTATAAGAACAGAAATCATTTCCGAGATAATGAGGAATATGCTAAGTATGTTCGAGATAAAGTGCAGGTTGGCATGACTGTGAAGTGTTGTAGAACATATGAAGAGGTGCATGATGGTGATATTGGCAAAGTGATTAAGGTAAGCACGATAAAAGCTTTCGTTTTGCTAAGTTAAATATGTGGGACATGAAACAATGTTAGAACAGTCGTAATTATGGGGGAAAACTAGGAACAAATTGTTAGCCTCGGTATGCAGCCAAACAAAAAGTTGAATAGCAGTTGTTTTCCATTTTATACCATACATTGATTCGTATCTGAAGAGTGCGCTTTCTATTCATTTGAGTGGAATGATCCCGAAGCCAACGGCGCGTAAGCCTAGAGCGCGGGTACCAAATCAATTCGGCTGTTTATGCATCCTCGTCCCCAGTGCCTCTCGGCCGCGCGCGTCCTCGCTAAGCCCTGGGACACACGGAACCGGAAGTGCAAGAAAACTTGCAGTAGTTTCTAAAGCGCATGCTCTTGAATTGGAATCCGTAACAATTTTCACAGTGAAGTATTACGAAGAAACGAGTATTTGTGTTGACATATGTTGATATAGAAAATAACGAAAACTGCTCAACTTCTGCGAAATAGCAGTTCTATGAGAAGCCAATCAGATCTCTCCCTTTAGAGCCGAATTTTCAACGAGTGACCGAGTGAAAATGGCTCTGGGGACGAGAATACTGTTTACTATGTTGTATAGTGGTCATTGTTTATGCACTGGTCACACATCACTGATATAAAAAATATGCCGGATTGTCTGTGGATTGGCGAGATTTCAAAAACATATGAGCAGATCATTTCATGGAAAGAGCCGGAGTGAATTATTTTCTGTTTTTACTTAAAAAGTATAATATAAAGAAGAGAAATATGATGGGAAATTAGGCATGAGAAGAAGAAATTAGACCAAACAAGATAAGCTTGTATTTGTTGCTTTGAGAAATTGTTACTCTATACTTTAGTGATAAAACAGTTTAACAGAACTTGAGTTCCTTCATTTTCTCAAAAACACGTTGTGCTAGTGGTGTAGCTGACGCTGGATTCTGGCCCGTTATAATACGACCTGACACATGCACTTTCTCTTGGAATGGTGGGGCTGCGTCGAACTGAGCTCCATGCTGTACCAATGCTGTCTCAAGCATGAATGGCATGGCTTCACTAAGCTTCACGAGATCTTCTTCTTCATTTGTAAAACTCGTTACTTTGTGACCTTTTACCAACCATTCTCCGTTTGGCAGTTTCACGTTTACCAAGCCTACATAGGAAAGTACTCATTTTATCTTCTCTTCATATATAACAGATGCGAAATGCTTCAAAATGCTTCAATGATACCAAACCATAACTACATATACTATATATATAGTTATATGAATTTTAGAAACGGAATGTTGGAAATTAATATGATACAAACTATACCAAAGGTGTTTACATACAGAGAGAGGACATTTTCAGAGACACTACATGCCAGCTGCCTTCCAGAAAGTGCATCAATTTGACTACACAGCCTCGTCTTCGTGTGTGTGTGACATAAGTTGAAGTCCTGCAGACCAACATTTCATTCACGAAAACGGGACCCTATAGCCAAGATGACGTACTTTCCGGAAAGGTGTATTCTATTTCATCTATTTGTGAGATGAATGCATGATACCTTCTTGTACAAACCAACATAGCTACTGTAACATGTTCGCTCCTTCTCAACAGTACTAAACACATAATATGATAAGCGTACCTACAACACCATGACATACAGCTGCAACAATACCACCATTCTCAAATATCTTTGCTGCGGCATTGTTCATCGCATCACAGTCTGGCAAATCAAACATTGGTCCATGGCCTCCAGCGAAGAATATCACCTTGTACTTAGTTACATCAATATCGGTAATTGCGGACGTTTGATTAAATAATTCCATCCATTGTTGATCAGCGTGTAATGTTGTACATATTGGGTCTCCTTTTGAAGCTTCTACACTTCCCGGATCCTTGTAATCGTATAGAAAAGAGGAGGTATGTTTAGTTGAATACCCGAGTTATGTTGAAGCGATTCGAACTCGATTGCGATGTAAAGAAAATTTTCAAAACTGATACATGGTGCCTATAAGATCTATGACCAGAGGCTCAGAGCTCAGGCTAAATAAGTGTTGTATTCGGTACATGAGAGTGGTATGTGTAATATTGAGGATATCACCATAAATGGACATGACCATATACGGAAAGACAGACATGTGACAAAAAGGACAAGGAAGCAAGGCTTGTGTTATTTCTCATATATCTCTTTAAATAGACGATAAGAATTAACATTACTAAATTCTTATAAACCGAACGCGAGGTCTGTACAGAAAAATATCGGACCGAGGTCTTTTTTGTACAGACCAAGCCCGTAGGGCGAGGTTTGTACAGAAAGACCGAGGTCCGATATTTCTCTGAACATACCGAGCAAGCGAGGTTAATAAAAAGTTTATTATATGGCATTTATATGCATTTATACTTGAAACAAACAAGAAATGCATGATTTCAAATGCATATTAGTAGCGTGGTACATATTTGGTCGAAGAAAACAAAAATACCAATGTTTCTTTCTTGTCCACTAAAAACCATTCGCATATATCTTATTAATTAATAACAAATTCAATTATAATCTTCAAATTTTCAATTAGTTTTGCTGTTTTGTTTTAAAATGCATGCGTATGTTTTTACGTAATAGAGAGTTTTAGCTTGACGTTTACGGCAAACGTCAAACCGCTAACGAAGTTTTTGATTTTACAAGTCTATTATAACAGCTTTTACACCAGTTTTGAAATATAAACAATTATTAAACTTGTGCTCTTTAGCAATGATTTAAAAGAAAGCAAATTAACCACTAGACACTGCTATGAGGGCTTGTATAGTCGTTAAAGCATGAAATTTATACGCCAAACGTAAACTTCAAACGCCAAATCATAATTTACTGCTTTCGCGAATACGTGACTAGTAGTTAATTTGCTTTCTTTTAAATCATTGCTAAAGAGCACAAGTTTAATAATTGTTTATATTTCAAAACTGGTGTAAAAGCTGTTATAATAGATTTGTAAAATCCAAAACTTCGTTAGCGGTTTGACGTTTGCCGTAAACGTCAAGCTAAAACTCTCTAATGCGCCGGCCATTACGGGAAAGTAATGGACCGCTGAAAGTGCTTCTCAGCCAATCACAGTCCGCCATTTCACCAGAAGTGATGCTTGCCATATAATAAAGTATATTAACTATGTCAGCAGTAAGATATTTGGGAACGTTCCAGAATATAGAGAATTGAAAGTGTATTGTATACATGCTTTTTTCGTTAAGCGGCAATATCAATCTTGGTGATGCAGTTTGCTTTTGAATTGTGTAATTATAGCAGTCATATACTATATACGTTTGTGAGGTTGTGATATTATTGACTCAGTAATATGATAGGATGAAATGTACTCGAGTAAATGATTTGTGATGATTCCAAACCGCGTTTATCAAGTGTGCAAATGCTGGAATGTCGCAATCAAATAGATAGTGTTATATATCACCGACTGGAATTAGTATTTCAACTGAGTGAACATGCATATATGCTGATAATATTAATAATATAATTGCGTTACTTATAAAACAAGTTCACTATACTATTGTGCTATGTAAACAACTTCTTTCCTACACAGAGAATTTATCTTTCCTTCTGAGGTATCATCATGAGCTAGGGGAGAGGACAATAGCTCTACCGAACAGTACCATACGTCTTGCACTTCTGACCTCACTAGGACATTTCGTGAAATCTAGTGGACTAGTATTTCTAAATTGTCAAACAAATTTACAAGTTCATCAAGTGCACTTTATAGTCACTTACCAAAGGCGCTTTGCCGCCAAGAGGACTGACAATTGTCATCGAAATACCAGCATCTTTAAAGACCTTATAAGGATGAGCGACCTCAGGGAGATACCAGCCAGTCTTATGTTTTATGCTGGAGATTTCACCACAGTTTGTTACAACCAAAAGCACAGCCATGTTTGCATTAACCACTGGCAGTTAGAACTTCGTGATTTCATGGTTACGTAATTATGCCACGCATGTAAACAATACGCCCACGGATTGTGTTGCAACACCGATTTCGTCTGCTTTATCATCCAGATGTTGCTCGTCTGCAGTAAAGCGTGAACATTGACGTGATGAAATGCCGTTCTGACGAAAAGCGGTCTATAACCCAAGCTTTCCTGCACTTTAGTGCTCAACATCAAAGATATAATAATATAGCTTTACTGCCATTACAAACCGACGTTTGTGCGGATTTTATGTCGTTCGTATGGCGGATCAAGTCTCATCAAGGTTAAGGTGTCAAATGTATACGATTATGCACCAGTCAGGCCCAGTCAGTGGAATGCCCCGCACCCCCCCCCCCCCCCTGCCGTGGTTTCTGGGTAGAAATTCCTTTGAAATCTTAACATGAGTACGAGGCTAGTTGGGCCAATTTATAAGAATTTTTAATCGGCAGCCATTTATGAAAAGGGTGTATGGCGGGGCAATATCGGGGATACGTTCGTCGACATAGCCACCATCTTGAAAACGAGAAAGGACTGGGAATGACCAATGAAAACGAACAGACAATCTTGTGAACGAACTGACAATCTTGTATTAGGAGGTCACCATTTTGGTTTCTTGAAAGTTATTGTAATTAAACCGTTTAGAATTTAGATGAACATCCATTTTTTCAAGTTTAATATTATACCATGTAGAAGCCAATCAACCATCCAGGTTTTCTCCGGCTTTGCGTCGTGTTTATTTTTTAAATATATTTTAAAATTTATAACAAATTCCTGACTGTGATTCAGTGATTCTCAAAACGTTTCCTAATCACCAACCAGCCGATTACCATTGTCGTTTACGGCCTACTAACTTACTACCGAACGCCAATTCTGTAATTCTTGCTCAAACTCGTACTGGAAATCGTATTCGTAATTGTGGTCAGTTCTGATTTTAATACTGATGAGGTAGCCACGTACCATTTTAAGTGTTTATATAGACCATAAATATGCATAAATAGGACTTAAATTTTAGTTTAAAATGAAAGGCCCAGTTTTTAGGGGCCCAAAACAATGAGCAAGCCAAATCGAACGAATCCAGTTTAATTTACAAGACGCGTGTAATTAAGTACGAATGAGGCAGTATTTATCAAACAGGTCTATTTCCTTTCGATTGATTTTCTAATTTTAGAAATTTTATGTCGGACCCGGAGAGCGGGGACATTATTTGCGTTTAGGCAAGTGAGAGTGGCCCGTATAGCGGGGAGTTAGAGTGAATTAGAGCAAGGTCTTGATCAGTAATGCCCTGCTGTTTCCCGGGTAGGGGGTGCGGAGTATTTCACTACAATTCAGCCATTTTTTCGAAAAACAAAGAGTATCAAATGTTGCACCTCAGCGCGAAGGACGAAATCGCTCGTGCATGTATCATGGTCTGCCAGTCTATAACAGAATTCGTTTCCTGGATATATTATTAAACAGGGGGTTTTTCGCCAAAAAAATTTCGGTCAGTGTACCATTTTACGGGTCCAAATATTTTTCGGACATACCAAAATTTTGTAAAAAATCATTCTCGTACAGAGGAGCTGTAGCTTGGAATGATTTATTACCTAATATAAAAAATATGGGTTCATTGTCAACCTTCAAAAGGGCTCTAGTGTCAAATAGTGGTAATAATTCTTGATAATCAATTTATCTTTTTTTTCTTTTTCTCTTCGATTTTATTGTATTAACTTAATAAAATATTTTTATAATTGCATGTAATTATTCATACATATATAGCACGGCCTATTGGAAGATCACATCAGTCTTGTAAATATTTTAGTTTTTGTCTTTGTGAAATAGTACCGTGGGTAAATAAAGTTTGATTGATTGATTGATTGACTATTTGATTGGCTTCCCTCTTTCTTATAGTCCAATCAGAGGCTTGGTTTACAAATCTTTTGTGAATTTCAACTTGCAATCTGTTCGCGTCGGTTGCAAATTGCTCATAGCAATCTCCCTATCAAAATTGCAATTAGAAAATGTGATTGACCGAAACAAATATTCCGTTGGAAAAAAAGTTGAAAATTTTCAACTGTAAACAATGATATTTTCTGGACATTTCTGTCCGCGGAAGTTTTTCTTGAGCGGAAATGGGCCTTAGGAATTTCAATATCTGCAATTATACCACGAGTTGTCTGTCTCAGATAAAATAGGGAGCTTTAGATTTGACTACGAGTACGACTACGAGTACGAGATTCGTCAAGCTAAACGCATGCTGTATGCTTACGCCATCCCGTACTGACGCGATAAAGTCGTAGCCACAGAATAGGAAGTTATACCAGAAGCGTAACTCGAGCAAATATTTGTCCGCGTTTTTACAAGCGATTCGTCATCAATCACGCCATCCTGGCTAGTACAACCGGCACTTTGTACCTACCAAATCCTGATAAAACTTCCGGCTGTACTAGCCAGGATGGCGTGGCCTGACGTGAGCGAGTTAAAAATTTTCGTGGACGTCAAACAATAAGGGAAACGACTAGAGTTACGCTTCTGGTATAACTTCCTATTCTGTGTCGTAGCCGTCGCCCATCTGAGTACCAAATTGTGGAGAAACCTCGTAGTCCTCACGACGACTTAAAAAAAAACCCCAAAGAATGTTGGCTTTTTTTTGTTTCCAAAAATGATTTGTAGCATTTATATAGCGTTTATCCGGCGCAAATAATATATTAGTACTAAATATCTGGCCTATTTATAATGTTATGATTTATTTACACGTTTTGTAGGGGATTTTAGTCGGCAGGAGATTTAGTTTATGAAACTTTTTCTCTAGTTGTTGATTTACTGTTATAAAAGCAACATTTGAATGGAAACGAAAACGGCTACGGTAATTTCCTCGCACGCGATCAAATCTCGTACTCGTAGTCGTACTCGTAGTCAAATCTAAAGCTCCCTAATGTCTTCCTAGCAGGTGCCGATTATATACACAAGGACCAAACCTACAGATTTTGTCTCCCTTCAGATATAGAACATTCTCTCTCACATTTTCCAGGCTCGCATGCATCCGCTGACAAACGTACACCATCATGCTATAGAAATTACATACACACAGCATTCTTTACTCCAGGTTTCACTATTTTTATTTTTTGTTTTGAATTAATAAGGTATGCTTGGCTTTAACTTTTATACAGTCGTATCAATGTAAGCGACATTGTCGGAGTACAGTAGTACATGTATTTTAAGCCTTCTTGTCTGCATTTCAAATTCAAACATTTTAAGAGTTAGGTATGTGAGATAGAATTTTTCTTGGATGAATATTATAATCTTCTATTATTCTACACATAAAGTATTCAAATGACGAAGAAGTTCGATTCGAGTGAAATAATCGCACAATATATATCACAAAAAGTAAATATTAATTATTTAGTGACAATTAATATATAACAAATAAGCATATTCAATATTGCCACGTTAGCATGGCCATAAGTAATTACGTTTGCGCCATTTGTGAAGGTGAAAGTTCCAAATCTTTTGATTGTGTTGTTGCTCTTCAAAGATCCTTCATGCTTGTTGGTGATGAGAAAGATAGCTACAGCTGGGTTTGATGGTGTATCTTCATGAACAAATTTTGGAGCATCATCTGTACCAGAGTCATAGAGAAACAAATCTTTCACCCTTTTATCAAACCACTTTCCGTTACTTTCATTACATAAATTGTAATCATGAACTCCAGTAAACCAATCAGGTGATGGCGCAATCATTGTGATGGCTGACACCAAAGAATAGTTTGAGCGTACTTCAATATCTCTCACAATGCTGGTGCCAGTGTTACGTATAATACTTCCGCGAAATCGACTTAAAGCATTCTTTTTTTCTATTGCGCTGTCCATTTCTTCATTCAGCACTGATAAAATGCCTACATATAAAACAATAAAAATAATTTCTGGTAAACTCGACACTTTCATATTACAATGATGTGAAATTATTTTCAAACAATGTCATTAAATTGCACGACTCGCAAGCAAAAGTGGACTTTGTGATCCAGCGAAGACGTTACGAGTAGTATAGCACTCGTGTAAAACTGTAAATTAGACAGAAAGTGCATGTCAATGGGGAAAATAGTTTAAAAATTAGGCAGTGTTTTTGCCAGATGACTATGCAGGATGAAATTCAACTATCTCCACAACGGGAACTGGCACTGTGGTAATACTTAGAAGAGAAATATTGCACTGTTGGATAACTCGGCATTTCGTAAAGGTCCTGCAGTCCGCTGTTCCGGTGATTAGTCATACCGTCACGCCACAGTAACCCAGCGTTACTTGTGGAGTAGCACTATATTTTGTCCGGCATTGAAAGACCGTCGGTTCCATAGCCTACATTTTCGTATATTTGTGCGAAATATTTCAAGGAACGCAACTCAGAAATGTTTTTATTGGACTTACTGCACTTACTGAATTGTATACGTTCAACAACAATCTCCTTTCCTAGAGAAGACCTATGTAAGTCGCCATTTCTATTGGAGTATTGAAGAGGGAGCCGTTCGCAAGTTTCACGCGAACTTGGTAGTATAAAGTACAGTATAAAATTTGGCAATTATGCAATTGGCAAAGCAAACGAAGTCTTAGCAGTTCAAATAGCTATAAAAAGGTTTTCCCTCGATCGCTGCTTATGTTTTGTGTGAGAAACAATCAAGTTGCTTTGATTTCGTCTTTTCGGGCAAATATTTCTTTGAGGCCCTGTTGAACAACACATACGTGCGATCGGAAGATGAATGCCATGAACTGAATTATTGGACGTTAGAATGTATTGCCGCCTGTGTTTCATGGACAGCTGCATGTGATTTTTTTTTTACAAAAGTATAAATTTATGACAACCTATAGTTGAAATATGACCCATTTTAATTTTCTGAAGTTAAAGTCAGATGTAAGGCCATATATCAATAAGTAGCAGATATCGTGTGGCAGATGTTCAAAAGCTGCTCATTAACTTTATCTTTGAGGCAACCTATCAAGGATTCGTCAGTCATCATATTACATAATTATGCACACACAAGGGACGTTTTTGACAACGTCCTCTTCAATCCATGCAAATATAGCCTACGTCACTGCGTGCTGTCCCAGAAATGTAAATAACTGAGAGGGGCTTGTTGTGTCAAGTCTAACTAAATGATAAATTCACGCATAATGATGCTTAGGCTAGCAGGTTGTTCACTCATTGGGGATTATCAACATTTTTGGCATCTCGCTCAATATAACTGAAGCCCCGTTTACACTACGCTCACTTTTTGGTACCGTACCACTTTTTGGTTCTTGGACTACCTAAATAGGTAGTCCAAGAACCAAAAAAGTGGTACGGGTACCAATTTTATCCGTGCCGTACCAAAAATTGAGCGTAGTGTAAACGGGGCTTGAATGTAGATAATTACGGGAACCACTCAATATTTTAAGAAAATACAAAATAACAGTAACTCCGAATAACATTTTGATTTTTAATCGACGTTTCGACTAGTTTTCTGTCATCCTCTTATTCTGCATGAGGATGACTGAAAACTAGTCGAAACGTTTCGGCCCATTTGAATAGATGGCGGCCATGTTGGTAGTTCCCACTTGCTAATAAACACTTAAAAAACAACAATAATAATAACTTTCATCATTTGAATAGTTTAAAATGTGTTTGGAATAGGTTTAACTAATGTTTAAGTTCCCCGTTTAAGAAATAGAAAACATACGAGTCTTTTCATTTCATGGGAATATCCTGAGTCTGCAATCACGGCTTCAATTTTTGAATTGCAGAATAATTAGATGCAAGATCTAGTGTATATAAGATACCTATGCTCGACGAGTAACTCCAGACGAGTAACTCCAGACGAAGGGCCTTCGCTGGAAACGTCGAAATTCTACTTATATTTTCCAGGTAGTTGGATCCCTACCAACGAAAGCTTGGTGTTTTTGTATCAGGTTGCAATTTAATCAGCTGCCCTCGGTCTAGCCTAAAATTATATATAAATATTTGCTCAAAATTTCATTCTGTTAAAACCGTATACATATTAATGAGTGTTAAGACTTGAATAACTTAAAAGTATTGTCACATCAGTATTGACAGTATTTGAACAACTTTTTTTGTATCGTATAAACATTTAAATTTGTTTTGTGATGCTATGAATACAAAAGCGTGTTTGACAATATAACACTGATACTGTAACTTGTAAGACGTGAGGTATGACCCAATGTTTCCCAAACAGAACCACGCATTGAGGATATCCCTAGTGATGTCTGTTCGAAACAAGAGAAAATTGTGACTTGAGTGTAAAGGCCTGTTCAAACGAGGCCAATATTGGCTTCATTTATATTAGATTTGAATTATGTGTATATTGACTATATGATACTCACATTGTGTTCGAATCATACATAAGATTGTAATAAATATATGTATATATTTCTTGTTCGTTTGTTTTCAGGTATGCATTTACTATCTGGGGGGGGGACATCTGCCTCTCACGCTGTACCCTTGACTTGAGCTGATCTTGAAACTGTCAAAAATGAAGTAACTGATCTAAATTTATAATGAGACTTTACTTCGTAAGATTGCCTTCAGTTAAAATTTTCCACTTCCTGACTGTTTTTTCTTTGTCTACTCAGTAGCTACATGCAAGATTGTCCATATTTGTGCTTAATTTCGGACCTTTGGCAATAGGGGCCACTCTGATGAGCATTCCTGCCATATACTTGTCTGTGGAATATATGTAAATGTACATGCAAGTTTTCTTACGAAATTTTTGTATCTTCTGTAGCTTGATCGAGATGGTTTAGATGATTTAAATGTACAAGTAACTGGCAAAGAAAGGGAGGGACATACTGGGTTAGATATGTCCATGTCGAGTTACTTGGCTTTGATACAACTGGTAAGAAAAGTAGTGAGATCTTTAAAATATGTAAGCAACAAGGGGGAATATCGTTCTCGACCAATCAGCGCATTTGTTGACAATTTCGCATATCATGACCAAAACTGTCATTATATATTAATAATTGATAAACGAACAGACATTATATCAAATCATGACTTATTCGTTTTTGTCATTATTTGATATAATGTTATTTACATTAAGCATTATATCATATCATAAATTTCCGAACAGTCATGATATCATGACATTTCGACAAAATCATTATATGATATCATGACATTTCGACAAAATCATTATATAATATCATGACATTTCGACAAAATCATTATATAATATCATGACATTTCGACAAAATCATTATATGATATCATGACATTTCGACATAATATCATGACATTTCGACAAAATCATTATATAATATCATGACATTTCGACAAAATCATTATATGATATCATGACATTTCGACAAAATCATTATATAATATCATGACATTTCGACAAAATCATTATATAATATCATGACATTTCGACAAAATCATTATATGATATCATAAGCATTTGTGTAAGTCCTGATTTGATATAATGCTAATGCGTTACACCATGATATCAAATAATTACTTTTCAGTTGATTCATGATATAATGCAAAAGAACTTTTTCATTATATCATAATGAAGCAGCGCCGAAAAGTCATTATTTGATATAATGCAATAGCGTAGTGCGTTATCTGTGCAAAAATTAAAACTGTCCAGAAATCAATTAGTATAGGATATAACATGCACGATATAACATGCACGAGTGAGTTTTTCAAAGACCTCAAAATGAACCGGACGTTTTGAGTTACCGGAAGTTTGAGTTATTATAATGCTAATTGATTTCTGGACAGTTTTAATTTTGCGCAGATGGCGCACTACGCTATTGCATTATATCACAGTTAATAGACTAATATATCAAATAATGACTTTTCGGCGCTGTTTCATTATGATATAATGAAAAAGTTCTTTTACATTATATCACATCATGAATCAACTGAAAAGTCATTATTTGATATCATAGTGTAACGCATTAGCATTATATCAAATCAGGACTTACACGAATGATGTAATGATTTTGTCAAAATTTCATGATATCATATCATGACTTTTCGGAAATTCATGATATGATATAACGCTTAATGTAAATAACATTATATCAAATAATGGTACAACTCAAGTTGTAAGCAGGTTGCATAAGACATTTTTAGGCAAAAGTTGTGTGGTGTAAATCGGTCTTACGCCAGTATGGGATATAGCAAAACGTAAATTCACACAAATATCCCGGTAAAGCAACAGATTATTTTGGGTAGCAGATGCCCC
>CACRXK020002142.1:0-22924 GCA_902702795.2 Paramuricea clavata
GATTCAGGCAGTTTATAGGATATATTTGACTTTTGGTATGTCTGGAAAAAAATTTTGACCCCATAAAATGGTACACTGACCGAAATTTTTTTGGCGACGGGGGTGTGTGGGTCGCCCAAAATTATCATTGAAAAATAATTTTCCGGTAGATTTTGAAGTTTTGCTCTATGGAGGTGCCCTTGGTGTGCGTCCGCCCCCCTTTGCCTTATTATCGTTCCGGCGTCCCTGAGTGTGCAGATGAACACTTTGTTCATTATGCTGCTTGCTTATTTAATCAATTAACAATCTAAAGACAGAGTAAAACACTAAGTGGGGCAATTGTGGCACATTACCAATTATACACCAGCAGATATTGTACATGAAGTTTTATTCACCCAGTAGCTGACAGTATTTAATTACTGTAAGTAATTGAATACTGTCAGTTATTGTTAGTTCATTCATTTGGCAGTTAATACTGCAGGTATTATTATGTGTGTTGATGTTTTTTCAGACCTATAGATTATATATATATATTAGTACTGTAAAGAAAGCAATTGATGCATCAACACGGAACATAGTGTAATGTCATAGAAATAATAGATATCTATTATTTCTATGTGTAATGTGTAACATATCATTAATTTGTTGTGCAATGTTGTTTTGAAGGTACCTACTACTTGTGAAGACAGTGACAGCAAGCAAGTTGCTGATGATGAACCACATGGTATTGCTTGTTCTGTTAACTATTGTCACTTTTGCTTGTAGGAAAATGTATATAGCTTTGTAACTAATGGAATATAATATCCTATAATGAATGTAATAATCTTTCAGTAAAGATTTACATTTACAAATTCTGGTTCATTTTTAGAAGTTGTAGTGGACACAGTAAATACACCATGGGATATTGAAATCATAAGTATTGATGATGCCACATTGCCGTGGACTATCCCAGACTTCCCTGTTGTGACAATAAACTTTAAAAAAGTTACATTCAAGCAAGGAGACAAGAATAACACTGGCCTGGTTAATGGTGCTGAAACTTTTGCACCAACAAAATATACATGCACAAAACATTGTACTATTAAGTTGCATGATGAAGAGTACACTGTTCTTTGGGAACTAAGACCTTTAATTCAAAAGAAAACATTAAAGAAATCCACAACCGCACGTGATGAAAGCACCAAACCAGTTGCCAATAAGGAGTATCTCAACCAAGTCCAAGAGAAACACACATTGGCATTCAAGGTTCTTGGAACCTGCTTCTCCAAGGAGAGACAAACAAATTTGGAAATGGCATATGAATGCATGGAAAGAAACAGACATGTTTTTATTGACCTTGTTCCCGAACCCGAGAACACACATGACCCAAACGCAATTGCTGTATGCATCATGTCGCAGGACGACTTTGAAAAGGTTGGATATATACCTCGAGAATTAACTGGTTTCATACATCCCCTTATGCTAACTGGTGATATGGACGTCTGTGTGAAGAGTATTCGCTTCAGAACCAACTATCTGCGAGTTGGATATTATCTTACGATAAACATCACAAAAACAGGACTTTGGGATGATGCTGTTGTCGCAGCGTGCAAAAATATCAGATAGATCTGATATTATAACCTTACAGAATACAGTAATAATCTAAAACTTTATTCTTATTGTTGGTTTAATAAATATTTCTACATCTGATCCCTGTAAATTTACACTACTGTACATGTCTTGCCAAAAAGACAAATAAATAAAAATAGAATGTTACTGAATGGTATAACAATTTTAAAGAACACAAAGACAAAATACAGTACTTTGCGAGGACAAAGTATAATACAGGCCATGTATCAAAATACAGTATGCATGCATTACTAAAACTATTATTTTACTTTAAAGCCTAGTTTCCATTTGGCCGTTAGTTGTCGGTGGCACGACAAGCGATAGATGTGAAATAGTTTAATATAATAATCTTTGTTGTTTTATATATAATCTTTGTGTGTCGTAATGATTGCAGAGTTTTGTAAAGTTTTGTTGACACTCTATTACATCAGCCATTTGTCGTGCCAACGACAACTAACGACCAAATGGAAACTAGGTTTAAGTGAACGTGTCCACAGGAGTGCGCGCACAGTTAACTAAACACGGTTATGAATATGAAGACTGGTGATCTTCAAATAGTTAAAATGAAGAAATCCGTTACTTTAATACGCCTTTATGGTAATGTTACTCGCAACAACTTTTAGCGACAACTCGTAGTGCAAACGAAATTGCGCAAAATTTCATTGCCATTGGTTCTGGAACGATTCGCATTACGAGCTCTCGCTAAAATTTGTCGCGCAACATTGGCTTTAGAGGTTCACAGATCTATCTTCATTTTTGTTATGCGCAGAAAAGATGCGCAAATGGTGACACTGTCCCTTTAAGCAGAGCAATTGTTCAGGTTACGGATGGATAACTCAACCACAACATTGCTATTGGTCATGTGGGCGAAAATACAATACACGTGTGACAAGATAGACCAAATTCTTGCATAAATCGGGACAATAGTTATACAGTGTGTCCCCCAAAAAAGTGAAACTATAGAAATTATCTCATTGTTCTTAAGCCGCTCTTAAACGCGCGTGATTACACGCCTGGGAATGTAATGAATTTGTATTTACATGCATTTAACGTTTAACGTTTTCATTTAACGTTTAACATTTAACGTTTTCGCTTTGTCCAAATATTTTAACGCCCGAGTCAAGCAAAACGATTACACTAATAAACGGTTTGCTTTTTTATTTTAAATTCCAGAAGCAGAAGTTTATGCACCTGTGGGATCAACTTAGTGCTAGGGCATTCAAATTATAACAACAGGATAATTTCTATAGTGTCACTTTTTTTTGGGACACCCTGTATTGCACTTTCGTGCAATCGTGGAGTCTCCAAACCATCTATTTAAATAAATGTGTCCAAACCATGTTTACTGTCTATTAATTTACTACAACGTTTCCAGGTGGAATTATTGTGATATAAACCGTGCACCGATTCTATTAACACAGTTAATAAATTGGTATTTACTCGCAGCTGTAGCATTCATGCATCTGACAAATGTTAGTTCTTAATTGCCTAATGGCGGCAGTGCAACAGGTGCTTTGTGGAACGTTGCACGGCACGTCAACTGACCTTTCTGTGGAAGCGATGCCCTGTTTGCTACAAAGACACCAGGGTCACCCCGCCGTGATACATTAATATCATCTAGCCTCTCGATAACGCCAACTCCGCTTGGTTGATTGAAACTCGGGAGTTCGAAATCCCTGTATCTCTCATGCTTTCCTGACCAGTAAAAGAATGGTAGTTCTGAATCAATTCTTTTTGAGTATTCGTTCAAAATTTTCCGAGACTCGTCGTAGAATTGTTTTAGGTCAAACACAGGGCCCAACATGCCATGGAGTAGAGAGAAAAATCCTTCCACATCATCGCTAGATGATGCTCGTGGATGCTCCGCGCTCATTTCTCTTCTCTGATACTCGACCCTGCGTATTTCTCGGCTCTCCAAGTTTGCAACGAGAGCAACCACCAATTCTCGGGTCAGGCCACAAATACCTTTGATGGGTCTACAGAAAAATATAAATTCAATACACAGTAGTTATTTAACACGGTCGTATCCTGGAAATGGGCTTAATGCTCTCGTAGCTACGTTCACACGTCATCCGGTTCCACTTGTTCTCACGAGTATTTGTACCATTAGCTGTGCTCTATTGTGAACAAGTGAAAACGGACGAATTCGAGTGCGGTCCGAGATTCCTCTGGTCTTGTGTGAAGGTACATGTACAGTAATCTAGAAGTAAAACAATTACTACCTAGCTGATGATTACATAAACAATAAAAAATCTTGTACTGTAACAAATGACTGAACTTCTTTTCCTCTCAACCTTATGTTCGCAAAAGGCATTTTAAAAATTCCTTAATGCTGCAGCAAAATATAAAAAACAATTCGTTTACATACTGACTCACCAACCTGTTGACGTCGATCGTTGCAAAATCACACATGTTTCTGTGCCAGGGCATCCAGTCGTCAAGCAACCAGTTCTTCATATCTACCAGGTAGGACGAACGTTCTTCTTCACTAAGACCTCTCCCATCCACTGCTTTGTGCCAATTGGAAATAATTGACAAAATACTCGCTCCTCTCGCATCTCCCTTTTCTCTGAGGAAGGAGACGACAGCTGGCGAAATCAACCTTTCGCAATCTGGTACAGACTGTTTATTCTTTCCCGTGAGAGACTCGTATGTTAAGCCAGTATTTGCATCGTGTAATGCATCCCTGAAGTAACGAAGATCAATACCTGGAATTACACCTTCTCGTAAACAATTTACCAATCTCTTCAAAACATGATTATGGTCTTCGCGGTGATGAACGTACTCGTTGGTGTCTTCGTCTTTTTCAGGTTGGTACAGGAAGTCAGAGAAATTTGCGTGGTTATCTGGTAACCCTTTCAATTTTTGAACTTCCCAACGGAATAAATATATGGCCATGATCGACATTAACAACTCAGCCCTAGTTTCCTTTCTACCTGTAAAATAACCAACATTAAAATTTGATAAACGATTTTCTTATCCGCACGCGCATGAGTAAAATTTTTCATATTATGTTGTACCTTCCACAAATGGACACGGGTCGTAGGAGAAAGGGAATAACGTTCTTCTCAGAATCAAAAGAGCCTGCTCAATTGGCCTAGGTTCCTTTTGACCATTTTTCATATATTCATATAACCACAGGATATCTGCCAGTGGAACTGCGTGATGGTGCTCAACAGTGGAACTACCTAAAAGCGTAGTACAATTATTTTTTGATCACAGTACATTTGTATTTCCAATTTTTTATCGACAACAGACACTCGAAGTCATGTGGATAGGTATTTTCCATTTGAAAATTAAATTTCATTTTTAAAGACACAATCTAACAAACATACCAGTTTGATTCAGCGTAAAATATTTCAAAATAGCTTTCGCCCCGATCTTGCGGGCTTCCGCTTTGGCATTTCGGATGACTTCAATAATTGAGATTGGACGTGTCTTTCCCATAGTTCTCAACGAGTTGAACTCTCCATCTGTGGTAAATCCTGTTAATATAATGTGATCAATGTTGTTCAGTACTATGAAAAACACGGATGTGAATTTACCTGACATTAACCCACCAACAGGAAATACTCTTTCACTTGGTAAAATCATCTGGCATTATACAGAGTAAACTACTGGAGTAGGCGCATTCTGGCTTATGGCCAGTTACTGGGTTGAACAAAACATGTTATATACCAAGTCTCAAATTCCGTTTTTCATGGGCTTTCATTGGACGAGAGGCGGTCCGAAAATCACGATGTTTCCACGTCACCAATGGCAACGGGTAACATTACATTTACTTTTCCCTACTAAGGGAAAAATAACAAAACCGGAAGTGAAGACGTTACGTCCAGTTTTTACTGTTTTTCTTTATTTTGATTGAAATTTTAAGATTTAAAGCGACAAATCTTGTGTCATTTGACACTTGGTATACAACAGAGCACTTATTTATTGAAACCTTGGGAAAACAGTATGTTTTGTGGACCCTCGACCGCTCGTTGTCTCCGGGGCATCAGTAAACAAGTGTTAATTATTAGATCTACTGTAGATGACATACCAACTGGAACCATTCCATAACTTTTCATTGAAATCTCAATCTCAAGTTCTAGCTTGCGCATTTGGTCATCAGTAATTGTCTTGGTAGGCATAAACTGTACTGGAACTGCATATGGTTTCACATTACGAAGTTCATCAGCAAGCATAAATACAAGTAAGTGACTTGCAGAGGATCTTTTCTTACTGTAGATGTCCTTGTAGTACTGCAGCATGTTTTTCTCCAATTCTCGTAGATGTACAACTCCTACATTTTGAAGACCAAGCTTTAAATCATCAATCACGATGTTGAGCTCATCTGTGAATTCATTTGTTTGCTTCAGCAGTTGCTCAAATCCAACAACATCCCATGACAACTTCATAAGCAAGTCATCTGAACAACGGGAATTAGTTAGTTTGCTCTCATACTTTTTTTTTGCAGTCGCCAAACCATTCTTGAGGAACTCAGTGTCATCAACAAACCCGTCAACCAAGATCTTCACATGATCCACAGACAAACTAGATTGTTTTTGAGCACACATCTTCTTAAAAGCATTGCATTTTGATGTATACTCGGAATGAAGTCTGTCCACAGAACCGTCTCCCAAATCTTCATCTCCAGACCATTTCCCACGCACACTCTCTCGCAGACCTTCACGAACATCACATGCATCTGCTTTAATCCACCAACGACCATTTGGGTTGCTGGCTTTTGCATCCTGTAAAGCTTTTACCTTAAAACAAAACAGATGCCCATATAAAATGCACGTAAGTAGATAAGATGATAATCTGTATGGACCCTTTATTTTTAAATACTTCTTTGCTAGAACTTTCTTAATAGAATATTTCAAAACTGGGACATACTGGTGATTCACAATTTCACACTGAGGATGAAAGTTCCGGCATTTTCCAATTGTACATAACCGATCCATTTAGGTATGATTCCATGAGTGAAATTTGTCGCGCGAACTGCATAAAGTATATTCTTTTTCTTATGAGCTCTCAACTGGAACTAATGACAGATTTAATAAATTCTTTTCAACTTAAACAATAGTTTAAGTTTCGTGTGAAGATAATTGCTTGTGGAATCAGGCATTTTCAGCTTTTGCATGCTTTCGAGTCTTATAATATATTATCTGATCTACCGATGTTACACAGGGTCTTGTCAAGAGCAAACAATCAAAATTCCAATCAAGTATAAAAAATATGATAACATTAACTTACAAATTGAATTCTTACAGTACCTGGATGTTGGCTGATTTTATAAAACCAGAACAAGCAATGCGCTTCTGAAGTTGACGTACTCCAATTGCAGCTACATTTACTTTGGCCTGAAACAAAGTGACTTAAAGAATAAATACTAACAAAATCATATCTGCCTACAGCCATACAAAACATAATCAGTACATTATTAGATATAATCTTGCATGGGGATAGGTAGCAACGTTAGAAGTAGTTGCAAAGAGTCGGTTATTCAACTGCTTGAAAAATAAGAAAACAATTTCCTAGACATTTCAAGCGAAGGCTTTATTGGCTAACTTCTTAACAAAGGGCTTTCGCTCAAAACGTTAAAAAATTATTTATATAGTAGTTGAATTATAACTGACTCCTCAATTACATTATTTTGGCATGGAATATTGTATTTCAGTAAAATCAACTGAAAAAAGCACACCTAATGTGAGTTTAACCTAAGGTTAGTACACATTGTCTCGATTCTTATTGTTCTTGTTCTCTAATTATTACAAATTCCAAGGGTTTGTCTAGATAAGGATAAACCCTGGCAACAGCTGGATTTATCTCGAGAAAGCCCACTATTCCTGGGCTGTATCGATCTGTATAAAACCCTTGAATTTATAGCAAGGAGGTGAAGAACTACAAATTCTAGGTAATTTGCTCAAAAGCAATTATAAAAAATTCATTCCTGTTTAACGCCCAAGTACAAACTCGAGGGCACCATCCTCTTTCTCTTATTACAGTAGTTATACTAGTTAATTACCTCGAACGGTGGTTTATTAGCGAAAATAATCCCTAAAGTGCATAACATCAGAAAACACCATCGGCCCATACAGCCACTGGGATGCTTTCTTCAGGATACACCCCTCCTGAATGTTGTATTTTGCTAAGAAACCTCATTCTCATTCTACTTTGAAATTGAATGAAAATACACAATCATAAATAGACTAGAATAAATAAATTATACAAACCATTCTTGTATTGTATTTGTTTGGATTACCAATCCTTCTCTTATTTGAAACTGGGTGTATGTTGTGGTGCTCCTCCATGCATTCAGGTGAGATCTGCTCATTCTCAATAGCTTGACGATCTTCGTCATTTAGCTGTGCCCATAGGTGGCTTCTATTTAGTTGTTTCTGGGTTTGTGTTCTTATGGATGCAGAAGTGCTCTCTAAAACTTCTCTGTCTAAATTCTGCTCATCAACAATGATATCTGGCTCGTTATTGGTATCATTCAATATCTGCATCGATGCTACTTGTTCACTCAAATCAACTGTGCTTGTTATGTCATCATATTCCTGGAAGGTGTTAACGTTATGTTCGCCTACTGGTTCTTGGTACTCACTCAAGTCCAACGAACATTCTCTCAGAGCAGTACCAATGATTGATTCCAGTCCTGCATCAGTTGATATTTCATGGACGTTGGTGCTGCATATCTCCTGACTGGCATTGGAAGGTAGGGATACATCTGAACATTCTTGAATTTCATACTGCCAAAAGGGCCCTCTGAACAGGCACAGCCACTTCTGACCAAAATGGGCAAGCATGGTCTCAAGCCAGAGAGCATAGTGTTTCTCAATACCAAGTTTCTGTGATGATGATGATGAGAAAAACCGAACATTATAATCGATTAAACCAAAGGGCATCCTGTCAATTGGCATCCGGGTTTCTGCTTTTTCATGCTCACGATTGAAACACTTGGAGATATGATAAACAAGGTTATGCTTGCCTTTGTCGTACAATACTCTCATTGCTGAAAGACTTTTGTCAAGAAAATCGTGTTGCACAAATGAATAAAACGAATTCCCACCAGAGCTAACAACCAAATGTTTAAACAAATATTGTAATAATTGCTTTCGAAGACGTTCTGACATTGTATTTTCAAAAGAAGATATGAAGTTTTGAACTGTATTTCCCAAGGATACCTTAGCTGCTTTCTGGGGTGAACAGCTAAAAATTGGTGATAAACATTCATTTATTTCACTGGTGGTCTGCTTTGCTGGGGTTGAATTGGAAACAAAGTCTTTGGAATTGGTTGCACTGGTAACATAATCAATATTATAGAATTCCTCTGCATCAGACAATGTTGCAAACTTCTTAACCAAAAATTTTGTGACTTTAGTCCTACATGATGAGCCTACAAAAAAATTTAATTCATTAAGCACAGAACAACAAGCAAGCCCCCCCCCTCCCCCCTATTACTGTCGGTTTGAAGTTTCGCAAGATTGTTACAGTACCAACTTCGCATTCACTAATTTAGGTATGAAAATATTAGGTATGTAAAGTCACCAAACAATTATACAGATAAAGATACCAAACAATTATACTGTTGCATTTATTTTATGGAACCTATTGGAGATTCCAAAGTTGTTATAAACCGCACATTGGGCACCTGTTGGCTGTTGCCAGAAGGGCTATTGTTGTGCTTTTTTCCAACTGCTCCAGCCGACATTTATGTCTGGCATTCGGTCGTTCCAGAAAAGATCCTAACTCCCCCCATGGAGGAAATTTCTGCCGTCCAGAGGGGGAGGAAATATTGTTTCTGATATTAGTAAATGTATTAGGACATCCTAAGGGGGTAGGGAGTTAACTTCCTATTTCCTCCGTGGGGGAGGTATGGATGTTTTCTGGAATGACCCATTAATGTGTTAATGATTTTTTCTGGAAATTGCAAACTCCAAAAATCTTCAACATCAAATTCTTTTGAACAAAATACACCAAAAGTGAAATTCTTTTCCACTGTTAACTGTACAGAAACCTGCAATATACCATCTACACAGCTAATGCAAATACAAACTACAACTGTTACAATAGATTTACGAAATTAATATATGCAACTGGAGATTGAAATAACCAACCTGTTCGAGAAGTACTACACATTTTATTGACAGATACCGCACATTCATTCCAAAATTTCATGTTTTTTGTTTTTGGCCATTTATCAGTGTGTGCATCATCCCAATACAAGCATATGTGCTGAACCAATGCAGCCAATTCTGCAGTCACCCAAACAGTACCATTGACAAATTTTTGGCCATCTCCCTGAATCATGTTATTATCAAACAATGACTTTTTAACTGTGTTGCCTTTCCCGTTTCTCTTTCTCTTTGTCTTTTTTTTCCCAGGCGTATTCCCCTCTGGAATGCATGACCGCTTTCCCAACATGGCAGTAGAACTTGACAGATCTTCGCAGGAAGACCTAAAATCAGCACAGAAAATAGCATGAAATGAATGTCCCCAAAAGGTACAAATTCAAGGGGCGCTAGAGGGCGCGATCATATAAAGGACACGAATAATTATCGTAGATCACATAAAGTAGAAACTCGAACCTGGTTCATGCACAGTTAACCTGCTATATGCAAATTTAAAGACACCTTTGAAATCGGGCAAAATAAAAGGGTTTGAAATGACATGATATTTTTGATAGAATTCCAAACGTTGTCGATTTAAATAGTACGAAGAGATAAAGTTCCGATGTGTAGCTTTCTTTTTAGTCAAAATTGCAAAGTAAAAACTCTGAATAGAAATAGAAAATCAATTCAAAACTTACCTGTCTTTCTCTTCCGAATCCGCCATCTTGAAGAAAACCAAAAAATAATGCATTGCGGTCGTAGTCGTACTGAAAAGTGCCAACCTCGTCCCCAGGGTCTTCCTCGTGGTGGCGCGTGAGCTGAGGAAGACCCTGGTAAAATACGATGAAATCTCCAAGATTCTTGGAGATTTATCGCATGCGCAGTAACGACAACGTTATGTTGCTGACTACAATTAGCGCTGGCGCTTACGATTTTCTTGCTTGAAAATATACATGTTTTGTTGATTGTTTATGGATTTATTCTCAAAGTTTTAAGAACTTTTACGAAAAATACTTCAGATATAAGCTGTGAACACACATGTACACAAAACTGTGCAACATTCATCATCATATTGTATCAATTTGTCGGAGTATGGCGCTCAAATTTGTGACATTGTTTTGTTCGCTTTGGCAACCCTCGTATATATCAGATGCTGTTCGGCCTCAAATGCGACTGAATAAACACTGATAGTGTTGCCTGGAATATGAAACGATATTGAATGATTGTTCCGTATATCAAGGTACGTACTGTACATTTATACTGGATTTATTTTCACACGAGTTTCAAACTATTTCAGCTTTATGAACAATGAGATCACATCACTAACATACAGAAAGACTCCATATTTTCTCATCAAATCTGATTATCGTTACAAGTAACAGTAGAAATGCTTCAAAATTTATTCTGTATGTAAAGCAGGCCAGCATGTTTCATTTTCCTTGGTAGTCACCACTCACCATTCCAAATAGGCCATTCCATTTAATAGCCCCCCCCCTATTGTCTATCGAGGTCTGGATATCCTATATGAGGATTTTATAGAAGGGGGTTTTACCTTAAATTTTTGTGGAGGGTAGCTTAAGAGATTTCCTAAAAATTAGGTGTTTTAGTGATATCCAAAGGGGCAGGAACAATATCCTAAAGGGGTAGAAAGACATCCATAGGGGTTCCAAAATTGCATCCAATGGGGTTCCAAAATTATTAAAAGGTATTATGAAGAGACCCCTCAATAGGGTGTGGGGGGGGGGCTATATTAGATGGAATGGCCCAGTGTGCTGCAACAACTTTTAAAATTTGTATATATGTTTTTAAGGCACAATATGTGATGGAGTTTGATATGATGATCAGCACAACCTGAAGGTCTTGACTGAATGAACAACTTATCTGATATACTCCTACTTCCAATATTTTGTTGTATATTATCACCAGCTCAGATGTCAGTTGGATCACTTTGAATGAACATTGGAGTGGCACAATAAAGTGTCTGTATTAGGGAGGAGTCTATAAGGACTGAAGTAAAAGGCACACTTTTGGATATTAATCTGAATCATAGCAACTACATATACTGTAGGTTTCAAATTAGTTTGAACAATGAACAACTGAAAATAGAAATTTATTTAATTGGAAACACTTAAAGGAATTACAACATATTATATGATAGTCATATGTACATGATTATAGGTATATTCATTAGTTTTACTAGCTGATATTTATGACTATCCTGGGACAACATTTTATTTTTCCAAAGAGATTTTACTTGCATGATAGTAATAAGTTTAATAGTAACAGAGAAGTGTGATGGATATGTGCAAGTAATTATCATTAGAAATACAAAGATTAAACTGTAATTTTGATCATTGCAAATATTATTAAAGAAACAAAATACAAAAGTCACACAAGGCTATTTAACATAAGATAGTCATAATATTAGACTGGTTAAAGAACTACTGAATAGAGGGATCATGAAAATCTTCTAAGATTACTACCATAGCTCTGTAACAGGAAAAGGTATAGTGAGTTAAGGTTTCTTCACCTTGATGAACAAAATTATATAGCATTAGAAAACTATAATGCCATCAACTAATTCCCATTTAAAAATTTTCATGTTGGTCACTGTGAAATATAATCTTGAGGCCATCTTAATGATTGTTTACTATCTGATTGATGACATGATTATATATATTTCCATGGAATTCAAGTTGTTTTTTCCCCAAGTTCATGTAAAATATGGTTCACCTGTTAAAATAATAAAATGTTTATTAGTTGTTTTGTAACAGAACAGTACCTGCTTTAAAGAAAATATAGGAAAGAGAAAATTGAAATAACAGTTGTACACTGTATATGGAAAACAGAATAAAATCTTTCTAAGCATTCCTACTACGTACTGTTATCATAATTTGATTAACTGATGAGATAATATGAAGTTTTTCTATATGTTAAAAACTGTGATTTCTGAAGAAGTCTTGCTGTATGTGTGAAACTGAGTTTATTAGAAAATGTGAAAGCAACGTGTGAAAAAAATCGAATAAATTCAGTATAAATGTACATTACATACCTTGATATACAGAACAATCATTCAATATCATTTCATATTCCAGGCAACACTATCAGTGTTTATTCAGTCGCATTTGAGGCCGAACAGCATCTGATATATACGAGGGTTGCCAAAGCGAACAAAACAATGTCACAAATTTGAGCGCCATACTCCGACAAATTGATACAATATGATCATAAATGTTGCACAGTTTTGTGTACATGTGTGTTCACAGCTTATATCTGAAGAATTTTTCGTAAAAGTTGTTAAAACTTTGAGAATAAATCCATAAACAATCAACAAAACATGTATATTTTCAAGCAAGAAAATCGTAAGCGCCAGCGCTAATTGTAGTCAGCAACATAACGTTGTCGTTACTGCGCATGCGATAAATCTCCAAGAATCTTGGAGATTTCATCGTATTTTACCAGGGTCTTCCTCAGCTCACGCGCCACCACGAGGAAGGCCCTGGGGACGAGGTTGTGCACGAACCCAAGTGGGTGAAAATTTGTCTCGAACAAACATAAACTTCCCATCTTCCCCTGCGCGCATAAATTAAAAGCGGAATTTGTGATAAAACGCGGAGTGGAATAAAACGTGGAATTGGGAAGAAACGCGGAAATAGGTTATTTTGAAAGCGATATCAAAGAGATATACATACGCTTATAAGGGGTAGCAGCTATCCGCTTTACATTTCGACATGTACCGTGCATACTTTTAAGAAACATATTTGAAGATTGCAACCAATATTTTTTAAACGTTTTTTGGCTGCAGTTTTGTCATGCAAATTTATTTTCATGCATTTTCCGAATATGGCATACGAATTCTATCATGTGAATAAGTTTCCCAAATAATATTTATCACAAAAATATATTTAAATCGCAACTATATATAATTATATAATATATATATAATTTTAACCTAAAATTGAGTCACAACTCTGAGTTTCACGCCAAGTACGATCATCAGGTGACGGTGTTACAAGTGGGTGAATCTTCCGTATGATGTGGAGTTTAACCATTTCATTTGCTACGAGTATATTTTGCACTTATTATAGATCCCTGCTCGAGTACTGCTGTCCGGTATGGCATTCATCATTGACCACCAACTTGCTCTCTCCTCCGCAGAGCCTCCTTAAGTATTTACAAATAACTTACATGAAGTTTCCTGAATAAAAGTGAGTGCGCGCGGTGTGAGTGGGAAGATTGAAATGAAGTTGGGGAGGCTCTGCCAGATAATGCGACAAAGTATGGTTTTTGAACCAAACTAGTTGTTTGACCTTTTTTAAACTTGAAATATATTAATCGACGGAAATGTGAAAGAAATTGAAATGAATCTTCCTAATCTGAGTATCGAAGTTCAATTGAGTCATTTTTATAAGAGGATATTTATAATCAGATAGCTCGTGTTATTGATATTCGTTTGCAATTTCTCAATATTTTTCGATGCAAATGGACAGAAGAAGATATTGATATTGAATTCACCCCAAGATACTCAAGTACGCCCGAAAATGAAAGTCGAAAACATGTTTTACTGTAACACCCCCGATGGTTGATCGAACTTTGCTACAGCCGATTATATACGACGCCATATTGATTGCATTAACTCGCAGAGGCTTCCTTTATTTAGCTTTTCCCATTACTCCTTGCGCGCTCACTTTTCCCTCACTAGAAACTTCATGTAAGCCTCTGGGGAGGAGAGAGCATCAACTTGTTAGATAAAATTGAACCAGTCCGGAAGCGCACAATGCGAATAATCTATCCTACATTAAGCTATGACGCCGCTCTGGACCAAGCTAAATGTTCGGACATTACGCGCAAGACGTGATGATTTGAGCATAAAAACTTTTGACAAAATGAGACAGCCTGATTCACGACTTAATCATTTAATACCACCTTCTCGGGCCAATGAACACAATTGCAATTTAAGGTACGGAAATAGAATAACACTTGTTTCCTTTTTTCCTTTTTCCCTGTAAATTTTGTAAATTTTGTAAATATAAAAGTACATTTATCTTCCGATATTAATTCGGTAAAACAATTGTTGTAATAGATGCATAAAACAATTGTTGTAATATAATGCCTGTAATACAAGGTACGTTTAATATTTTTAAGTAAATTTTGTAAATAACTTCGCAATTCGCTTTCCAGCGCGACGATTTTATAATAAACCCTTGATAATGATAATTGATGACTTATGTTTGGATTATAATCCAATCACAAAAGGCAAAGTAACCAACCTACTTTTTTCAATAAATTCCACGTTTTATGACCTTTTATAGCCAATACAACGCGTTTTATTTGCAATTAGCCTTTCTCACGCCGCCATTTTTAGTCTGCGAGATAAGTCCACATAACAGCGACTTGTTATAATTTTTTGGACGAATGATGGTAAATTTGCTTTGTGGATGGTTAGTTTATTTTGAAGAATTGCTTTTCATATTGTTTTAATTGTCTGCATTGGTTAACGAGAACTATTAGATGCCACTCAAAAAAATGGCGGATATTCGTCATCGTGAGAAAGGCTAATTACGTGCGTTTTATCAAACGATTTACTTGTATCAAAATAAAATATTTACATTTTGAATTATATTAGAAAGAATATTTAATTAAGAAGACTACCTGCTACCTGTAATAATCATAATGTATAAATAAGATCAGACAGAAGAAACAAGTCTGACTGTATTTAAGAAGTTCTTTTAGCTTTTCTTCTTTTATTATTTCACTATTTGTAGTTAATATTACTGTAGACATCCGTTTCTTTTGAGATGAATGGAAAATACCAAAATTTGGTTTATTTACGTTTAGAGATTGGAACACAGCCATATGTGGACTTTCTGCAGTTCAACGTTTAAAACCAATTCGAGATCAGATAATTTTTTTTATCAGAGTAGAATCTGAAATTGGCAGTGTCTGCAAAAAGATAAAAATCAAGTACATTAGAGCTGTTAGTAAAATCATTAATATTTAATATAAATAATAGATGACCCAGCATGGATCCTTGAGGCACAGCGCACGAAATTGATTGCTTGGTATATACACTACTGTCACGCACACATTTACTTGGATTCTTCCACTAAGATAAGAAGTAAACCGATCCTTAATAACCCACTGACTCCGGCCATAATGTTCCAGTTTTTGAATAAGGATTTCATTGTTAACTGCATCGAAAGCTTTACTAAAATCTAGTAATATTCCACAAGAATACTCTTTATTGTCAATTGAATTATGTATTTTATCAACAATACTCAAAACAGCATGATGTGTGGAATGTTGTTCACAAAAACCAAACTGCTTTGGGTAGAGTCTAGATTTCTTTCTAATGCAGTCAATCAATCTATTATACCCTAGTTTTTGTAAGAGTTTACTGAACACAGAGAGAAGCGAGATTGGTCGATAATTCCCAATATTAGACCGCGCCCCACTTTTAAATACTGGCACCACTCTTGCTAGTTAAAAGTTTTCAAGAACAATGCCTAAATTGAATGAAAAATTAAACAGTATTTATAAAGGTTGAGAAATAACGGATTTAATGTAAGTTTTATATTTCAAATGATAATACTGGGATTTAGTTTTTAAATTTTGTTATAGAGGTCATTCTTTTTCAAAATAGAATTTTTAATAGCAGGTGTTATCCAGGGTATATATTTACATTTTAGCTGGCTTTTTGACATTTATTTCAGTAATGGGTATATGAGCATCAACAATCTATATAGAAACTGTCAAACATATCATCGGGATTGGTATTACCAGAAAATATTTGTTACCAATCAATTGCTTGTATATCATTAACTAAAGCAGTTTCACTAAAATTAGAATAATCTCTCTTAAATATTTAATATTTTAACATTCGTAGGTAAAGATGGAAAGTTTTTAATAATTAGAAAGTTTGGTAAATGATCAGTTAAATCCATAGATATATTATATACACTAGATAGTGCATCTAATTATTCAGCAATTCAAAAATTGAAGCCGTGATTGCAGACTCAGGATATTCCCATGAAATGAGAAGACTCGTATGTTTTCTATTTCTTAAACAGAGAACTTAAACATTAAGTTAAACGTACTCCAAATACATTTTCAAACTATTTAAATAATGAAAGTTATTGTTGTTTTTTAAGCGTTTATTAGCAAGTGGGAACTACCAACATGGCCGTCATTTATTCAAATGGGGGAAACCGCTGGAATATTCTTGGCTTCAATTTTACTAAATTAAAAGAGATGCGCTATCTAGTGTATATAAGATATCTATGGTTAAATCAATTGAGTTAAGAAAACTAGTTCAAGCAGGATGTCGTCAGAGTCTTGTGGTGGTGGACGATGGGGCCCTCCTAGGGTCATGCTGTGGTGGAAGATCTAGGACCTGGACTACATCAGCTGCAGGTGGTGGAGGTCGTTGATTTGGCTGTGGTAATGTGTGGTGCTGCACGAGACCACCAGCGGTTTTCCTCTCTTGCGTTCTGAATCAATAACTTCATATCACCATACACTCATTTTTTTGGCTATGGTAAGCTCTCTTTGCACGTGGTGGTTCATGACACCGTTTATTGTTAGTATTGCCCGTACAGTTCTAAAAATTTTCTGTGCGCGTAATATAGGTATACATTGACGTTAACCTTCGAGTAGCTCACGTTTATGATGAAACTATGAGGGTTGAACATTTGGCGTTCTAGCAGGTGGTTGAGGCGTTGGTCAGAAGCGTCATTCTGATGGGGATCTCTATGTGCAAACCACCGACAAGGTGAGGATATGGAGGATCGATGCCAGCCTCTGGGAGAGATTCGCTCCTTGACGGGTGTTTAAGGGATCAGTGGTGATGGGTTCAGGTTAGGGTTTACCAGAGGTAATGAAATCAACTGATAATGACACCGTGATAAACCTATCAAAATTTATGTAAAGTCATGCTAATAATACTCTTATGTAAAGTCATGCTAATAAAGTCATTTGTTACTGTCACTACTTTCTATAGAAATAAAAATTGGGAATCGAAATTAAGGATGGAGGGGAACGATATGGATAGCAAATTTTGGAACCAGGGCAATGATATGATACAAAGCCAACGAAGGGCCAAAGGAGGTAGAACAAGGTTGCCTGCAAACGAGGCTACATTCCGCTTTCAAAGTTCTTTCGTAAATTATTTTGGGGGCACCCCCTACACCTAGTGTCTGTCCTTGAAGGAAATGGCTATTTATTGGTACAGTTACTCTCTTTCTTTCTATTCTTTTTCTTTCCTTCTTTTTTCTTTCTTTTCTTTCTTTCCCCCTTTTTCTTCCTTCCCTTTTTTCTTTCTACATGCATAAAAATGTTCTAGGACCAATAGTCCCATGGTCCGCTATATTTTCCACACCTCGGCTGAATGATGAGTTATTCTTGTAGGCTGAAAGAAGTATATTTATGAAATTGTCTGTAACAGCATGGATTTTAAATTTTAGAAGATCTAAGTTAAGACAATAGTTTTTGTTATAAATGTAATGACACTAAATGGGAGGATGGTCGCGCGGGGGTTGGAGATTTGATCAATTAAATGCTGCTTTTATGCCAAATTACTTTTCCGCAATTCTAGATCCGCGTTTCATCCTTAAGGCCATTTTCCACTAGGCGGAATTTTCCGCGCGGAGCGGAATTTTTCTTTGTCTTGTGAGTTCTCAGGTGGAACTAATTAGAAAAAACAAAGAGAAATTCCGCTCCGCGCGGAAAATTCCGCCTAGTGGAAAACGGCCTTAACAAGGATACGCGCGAAACTGGTGTCCGCCTAGACTTCAAGTTTGAAAATAAAAGTTTGAAAATAAAAGTTTGAAAATAAAAGTTTAAAAATAAAAGTTTGAAAATAAAAGTTTGAAAATAAAAGTTTGAAAATAAACGTTTAAAAATAAAAGTTTAAAAATAAAAGTTTAAAAATAAAAGTTTGTTTGAAAATAAAAGTTTGAAAATAAAAGTTTGAAAATAAAAGTTTGAAAATAAAAGTTTAAAAATAAAAGTTTAAAAATAAAAGTTTGAAAATAAAAGTTTGAAAATAAAAGTTTAAAAATAAAAGTTTAAAAATAAAAGTTTGAAAATAAAAGTTTGAAAATAAAACTTTGAAGTTCGTTCGTAGTCAGGAAAAAAGCCTGCGAAACCGCCTTCTACGCAGGCTGATATTTACATTTCAAAAACGTATTAAATTTGTGAGGAAAACACAAAGAAAAATCATAACATAAGCGCGTCGTTTACATGTGATAGAGATTTCCCTTGATTTACATAAACTTTGACTTTGATTTTCTCGACTTACACAACTTATTTTTTGAAAATTACGTTGCCAATGACCGTAGTATAGAGCGATCGTTTTTGAAGCAATTTAAAATACAGTGCCGATGTCTTCTTTATTATCATACCTAAAGAGTAAAGATATTCGGCTTCGCCTCCTATTTTATATCTGATAAAACACTGCTGATCATGTATTAAATAGTACTAAAAAACTCATTTAGATAAACTTTAAGTTACTGAATTTTCTCACCAAATATCATTCATTGAATATTTAAAATTGTTGAAGAATAAGAATGTTCTCAAACGTTTGATCACAAGTCATACGAAGTATCGCGTACATGCTGTTACATTGTTGTCCCAGACATACACGTACCTCTTGTCTTTGGCTCAAGTTTGTACATTTGATACAACACGGCCGCTCATGCTTTATCTAGATTGTAGACATAAAATTTACATCCGCAGTGCGTGTTTTATCAGACTTATAAAAGATACTCGGCTTCGCCTATAGTACTTCAAACTTTTGAAGACCATGCATGTCAAGTCCGCGTAAATTCGTAATGTAAATAAATCCTTCGACGCTTTGTTTATATTTCTGACTGCTATATATTTGTAAAATAAGACATACTATTAACTAAATATCTGACAGTTTTCTGGTTCGCTATTGTAAATGAATATAAACTAGAGTACGTTTCAATTCAAAACAGTTCGAAAAATGCAAAATTTGGGCAATATTTATTTCAGTGGGTCGCCCTTTGTTATGAACAGAACTGATGTGCAGAACCACGGTTAATCGAAGGAGACTCCTTCGATTAACCGTGGCAGAACGAATTTGACAAGGTCTTTAAACATTAAAAAAATCCAAATATATATCAAAAAATCAAAAAATCAAAAAATCAAAAAATCAAAAAATCAAAAAATCAAAAAATCAAAAAATCAAAAAATCAAAAAATACAAAAATCAAAAAATCAAAAAATCAAAAAATCAAAAAATCAAAAAATACAAAAACTGTTTTTGTGCTGTCGCGTCTGGGCCACCGTAATATATAGTATCTGGTGTTCCATCAAATTTCCACTTTGTTTTATGTCAGTATTGTATTCTGGGTTGAAAAATTGGAAAAATAGGATAGAGAATGTTTCAAGAGGACTAGTAACAGTTTCCAATATTCTTCAGGGACATAACCAATAACCATCAATCCATTAGACAGTAATCATTATAATTAATGAAGAGCATATATAGCCGTTGATAACCTCCTGATAACCAAAGTAATGAGCAAAATTTCACAGATGACATAGTCATAGAGAATATGTTGCATGTGCAGGTCCATCATTACCGAATCATCAACAGCACAGTATAAATAAGGGGCCACTGACGTCCATGTTCATAGTGTTGCCGCAACATGTCGAATCGACGTTATTATTTCACCCATCCACCCATCCATGCACCCACCCCAGATAACGTCGATCGATATTCAGTCGTATTTTGACCGCTAAACTCACAATTGTTGTACCGGCTTTACTATACCGTCAATGGCTGGGATTGTATTTTGATACAATATTTAAATACGGTAGTCGCCAGAGTGGCAATAAACAAATAAAACCAAGATATAGCCGTTCGGTCCGTTCTCAAAATTGAAATGTCCATAATACATGTCATATTCTTGTTGGTAGAAGGTGGCAACCAAGGTAAATTATAAAACAATCTTTTACTGGTGACCTTGTTTACATGATATGTCTACAAAACTGACAGTCTACAAAATTAGAAAAGTTTATAGCTATGTTCATGAGTCATGACAGTCTACAAAATTAGAAAAGTTTATAGCTATATTCTTAACCATAACCTGTGGAAGTTCCGTTGAACATAGCCTTCTGCATATATATAGCCTATATAGGCGTAAAAAATTTGGAAGTATAGAAGAAACAGAATAGCGTGTTAAAATCTAATACCATGCCGGTTTACAGCTTCCAACTGTCTTGGTGACCTTATAGCCTTAGTTCAACCTGATTCGTTCTTTAATTCGTTGTTGTTAGACCAACAAAAATACGTAATTCATGAAGAGTAAGTCCAAGAGTACAACATATCATGAAAAAACACAGTACAATTGAATTCGGTGAAAATTTTGCGAAATTGCCAGAAATATTATTTGCCCACTCATCACGCAACCGCCATTTTGAAACTGCTTGCACACTGAACTATATAGGTCACTGAAGCATACTCGCAAAATCACCCATAATATCCATAAAATACACCGATATACCTGTGAAATGTTCATTAGTTGTGATGCTCGACGGAGCAATTAGCTTAGTTTGATTCCAGTAACAGTATATAGAATTCATTCAAAGTTCAAAGCAAGAAAAAGTTTCGTGACACGATTCATCCCGGTGGTTAGCCGAGCTGGCGCGGCTCAGATGAACAGCCCTCTTAATATAAATTTTACAGCTCCGCAACTGGGGAAAATCTTCCTAGAGAATGCATTGCGAGTGCATGCAAAACACAGGACCACCCAGAGAATTCGCGGGGTCCGGGACAAATTTTTTCTGGGGGCCGCATGACTATGACATCATTATTTTTAGGCTAGACCCAAGTCAGTCATCCTCAACTAGACCTCATGCTACATTTCATCTCACTGTGACTGCAGCAGAGCAGAGCTGCTGTAAGGGGCCCTCAGTTTCAAACATGCTCTCAACAATTTAAAGAACCTACGTACTCAACGAAAGTACACAGACCTCTCGCTCTCAAGTTCGGAGGCCCTATTAAGGTGGGGGCTGGGCGCCAATTTGCTCCCACCCCCTCGGCGTCCCTGGCAAAACATAAAGATAAAACTTTTAAAGTGTACGAGATTAACACTATTAGCCTATTCGTGTAGTATTAAGCTAAAACGTATAGTTGAAACACTCACATCAAACCTTTATTTTTTAATCTAGAGTTTGAAACACTAGAGTTCATCTAAGAAATAAATTAAGTATTATTAGTAGTCAATAAGTTCTTTTAATTACTGGACGTAAACGTGTAATTAAAACTAAATTATTTTGTTTTTAATTTTATTGCAAAACACTGTCAAAAAATATTCTAGAAACTTTATTAATAAGTATTAAATAATCATTGAAATCCCGCTTTCATCTTTGCGCTCATTATAAAATAAAATAATTTTATTGCCAGCACTCTTCATAGATTATTAAGCCGTTAACATCGATCGATTGAACAGCGAACCGACTCGACCAGTGCGACAACGCCTTAAATAAACAGAATGTGAGGGCTGGAACGAGGTAGCAACGCCATCCCACACTTTTGTAACTCAACGTTCATTGGCTGATACAAATCACGCCACTTGCTAGATCACGTGTACAAAGATCCCCTCAACCGTTAGTACAAAAAGGCGTGCACAATCCAAATTTGTCAGTGGACTCTCGAGTGGACTCAACGAAGTAAAAATTATGTATGAAAAGTTGTAGAAAGCTCAAACGAAACAAGACGAACACCGAACACGTAGTAAAGACGAACAGTGAACAACCAATTAAGGCTAAGGAAGAAAGAAGAGAACTTGGAAACAGAACGATCCAAATTAAGACAATAGTTTAGATAATTACAATTGATGTAACGATTCACTATACTAACTAAATAAAATCTTGTAATACCAGTGACGAGGACAATAATTACTGGCAGTTACGAATTGTTACAGTGGACATTTAATGCTCTATAGATTAACAAAATAAAGGTTTGATGACGTGTTCCTACTACGCTTCAACTAAAGGAATACATGATAGTTTTGGGAAAGCGTTATAAGAACAGCTAAACCAAGGTCGCGTGACTGCAAAATTTCATGTCCTCAGACTCAGCTCTCATTCTCGGTCGATCCGGCGGACTTTTAAGTCTTAAAAGACTCTACTCGGTCAATAAAATTGTCAAATAGGCTCAATACACACAAAAGAACTAGAAAAGTGCGAAAGCAATTCAGATTTATTCTTGAG